>JAQQSV010005769.1:0-14450 GCA_028646515.1 Pseudochirops corinnae | reverse complement strand
GCTGGGTAGGTGATTCTTGGTTTTAGTCCTAGATCCTTTGACCTCTGGAATATCATATTCCAGGACCTTTGATCCCTTAATGTAGAAGCTGCTAGATCCTGTGTTATCCTGATTGTGTTTCCACAGTATTCAAATTGTTTCTTCTTGGCAACTTATAATATTTTCTCCTTGATCTGGGAACTCCAGAACCTGGGTATTATATTACCAGGAGTATTCTTTTTGGGATCTTTTTCAAGAGGTGATCAGTGAATTCTTTCAAGTTCTATTTTGCCCTCTGGTTCTAAAATTGGACAGTTTTCCTTGAGAATTTCTTGAAGGATGCTTTCTAGGTTCTTTTTTTGATCATGACTTTCAGGTAGTCCAAAATATTTTAAATTGTCTCCCCTCTATCCTCCAGTTCTGTGGTTTTTTCAAGGAGATATTTCACATTGCCTTCTATTTTTTCATTTGTCTGGATCTGTTTAATAGTATCTTGATTTCTTATAAAGTCTTTTGCCTCCATTTGCTCCAAGGAATTATTGTCTTCAGAAAGCTTTTGAGATTATTTTTCCATCTGGCAGATTTGACTTTTGAAGGCAGTGGTTCACAACTTTCCTAATGCCATGACCCTTTAATACTCATATGTGGGCCTATCTGGGCATATCTGCATGTGGGCAGACCTGCCCAGAGACAGATAGAGGAGCAATGTCTTGGTTCCTAAGATCATAGGAAATATGTGTTTTCCACTGGTCTTAGGTGACCCCTGGGAAAGGGTTAATCAACCCCCAAAGGGATTGTGACCCACAGGTTGAGAACAGCTGTTTTAAGGCATTCTTCTCCTCATTGGCTTTTTGGGCCTCTTTTGCCATTCGAGTTAATCTATTTTTTAAGGTGTTATTTTCTTCAGTCAGGTTGTTGACTCTCTTTTCATGATTTTCTTGCCTCATTCTGATTTATCTTCCCAATTTTTCCTCCACTTCTCTTATTTGGTTTTCAAAATCCTTCTTAAGCTGTTATATGACTTGTAACCAGTCTACATTTTTCTTGGAAGTTTTTTGATGCGGGAGTTCTGATTGTGTTTTCTTTCTCCTGTTCCATGCTTTGATCCTTTTTGTGCCCCAAAAAAGAATGTAAAGTTTCCTTTTTGGGTTTGCTTTGCTTCCTTTACCTACTTATGTTGCCAGTCAATTACCTGACTTTTAGGTTCAATAGAACTCTGCTTTCTGAAGGGAGAGCTCTGTCCCAAATCACTGAGGTTTTCACAGCTGCAGGAGCTATTAGGAGGCCACTGTTTCTGTGGCCCACACCAGCTTTGGCTAACTGAAAACACACCTCAGAACCACCACCCAAGACGGCAATCTCGATCCAGGCACCTCAAGGCAAGTGCATTTAATTTCTGAATGATCACTTGGCCCCCCTGCAATCTGCAGGCTGGGAGCTTCTGAAGCAGCCACATGGAAGTGGTTGCAGGGCCACCACTTCAGCTGCTTTTAGCCCTGGGACAGTTGGTCAGACCTTCTCCCCCAAATTTCTCGGACTGACCTTTTTCACTGACCTTTCACTTAGTCCTTGTTTCTTATGGGTTGGTAATTCTGGAAAACACCACAGCCACTGGTGATTTGCACTCCAGCCAAGGATTTGTTTCCTTGGTGGCCCTAGGGCTCCAGCTGTGGGTTCATGTGGTGCTGGTCTGGGCTCCCAGCATGCTGCGATGATCCCCTTCCCATCTGCCTGCCAGGCTGCCTTCAGTGGAAGCTTTGTAACTCTCATTTTTTTGAGTTCTGGAGCTTTAAAATTTGTTTAGAGTCATATTTTATAGATATTTGAGGTGGTTATGAGGAGAGCGGCAGAGTTTTGCTGCTTCTATGCCACCATTTTGACTCTGCCCCCTGAGCTCAGTGTTATTTTCTTCATTGTATTTTTGGATCTCCTTCAGCAGGCTATTGACTCACTTTTCATGACTTTCTTGCATCATTCTTATTTCTTTTCTCAATTTTTCCTCCACTTCTCTTACTTGATTTTCAAAATTCTTTTTGAATTACTCCATCACCTGTAACCAGTTTATATTTTTCTTGGAGTCTTTTGATGCAGGAGTTCTGACTTTGCTGTCTTCCTCCTACTCCATGCCTTGATCTTTTTTGTCCCCCAAAAAGGATTCTATCATCTGTTTGTGCTTCCATTGCTTGCTCATATTGGCAGCAAATTACTTGACTTTTCAGCTCTTTGCCACAATAGAACTCTGTTTCCAGATCGGAGAGAGCTATAGCCCAAATCACTGGGGGCTTTGCAGCTGCTGGAGCTATTAGATGGGCGCCCTCTATAGTCATGACATGCTCTGGGTCACTGGTTACACACCCCAGGGCCACCACTCAAGACCACCATCCTGATCCAAGAAGGTCAAAGCAGAAGCAATCATCCCTTAATGGTCACTTGGTCCCCCTACAATATGTAGGCCAGGAGCTTGTAAGGCAGCCATATAGCAGTGGCTTCAGTCACCAAGCCTCCTTTGTCTCTAGCTCCAGGGATAGCAGTCAGAATGTCCTCCTCCAGTTCCAACAGAGTTTCACACTGACCCTTTACTGTATCTTTGGCATTTATGGGTTGATAATTCTGGAAACCACCACTGTTGCTGATGATTCACTCTCCAGAAGTCTGCTCCAGCCTCTGCTGGGTGGGGCCACCCTGAGGCTAAAACTGTGGGCTCACACAGGGCTGGGCTCAGTTCCCAGCACCATGAAGGACCCTTCCTGCTGGCCTGCCAGGCTTCCTTCAGTGGGAGATTTATTTCACTCTGTCATTTTGTGGCTTCTGTACATCTAAAGATTTTTTAGAGTAATTTTTTACATGTATTGGAGGAAGTGGAAGCCAGAGCCCCATGCAAGTCCTGTTTCTACTCCATCATCTTGGCTCTGCCACTCCCACTAATATTTTTTTTAAAGATCAAAATCAGCATCATGGACTTCCTCTTTAACATTAAGTGTAAATATGTGACTGAATTTATAATAAGAAGTCTGCCTTCTTGCCTCATAATTCTTCAATGCCTACATTTATAGGCAATAAATTCTACTCCTCTAAGTTTAGTACTAAGCTTTTTTCTGGGGTTAAAACAGCCTTTCAGGCAACAGAAATAGCAGGGCTCCACAGTTTAACAGGTTTATCAACGCAGCCTGCTCTTTCATTGACCTCATTCCCTGGACTTTTGTCTTATTTTTCCACTTTTACCTCAGTTACATAAATATGGCCCCTGCTTCATTCACTGTGTCTGAATTCTTGTCTTAGTTCCTAGTTTGGCTTCTGAATACCTCTCAGACTGAGTCTCTCCTTTACTCCTTGCCCACTCTTCTGATGATTCAACTTCTACCCTTAGCCCTTAGATATATAATTGAATCTTTAGTATATGTTACTAGAATTCCATGAAGTCTATTATCTCTTTGTCTCAGTTCCACCTGGTGTCTTTTGCCAGATCCTGACATACCACTCCAGTGTTCACACTTCCTCCTATTGCTCCCCTCTATAACCCTCACAAATTGATTCTTCAAAACAATAGATCTCTTGTTCCACCATGACCAATCTGGCTAATTCAGTCCAAGACCTCAGTATTGACAAAATTTGGTTAGGCCAATTATTGATAAGTACAACAAAATGTAATACTTATTATTTTTTTTAAATGATACATTTAACTACTTCTATCTTATAGTATTGTTGATTTATTTCCATTGAATTTTATCAAGAAGATAAGCTAATATGCTTAAAGTGAATATTTTTTATTTCTTTCCCATTTGCAAAAGCAAAAGAAAATTGCTGTATTATAATGACTCCTACAGAGAAAGGACCATGTATATTTAATTTGTATTACATTGCTGCTAATGTAGAATTACATCAGGAGAGATGCTTAGTAAGTGTTTTTGATAATTTTGATATCAATGATGTGTAGGAGTGATCTAATAGATTAAAGATAATTAAAATGGTGAAGTTGACAAATTCTCCTTGTATATTTGTCCTCTTGCAATAGTCTTAATACAGTTTTAATACTATTTAACACATTATGATTTCACAATGCATATCTGACAATAACTATGTTGTCTGAATAATTAAATACTGCTTCTCTGTGTACAAACATTATACATGCAATTTTATAGCTTTCTTTAAAGATGAAGAGAAAATGTCAAATATTGCTCTAGTATGTGTAATTTTCTATAAATCATACATATTTTTATCCAAATTCTCCCTCCCACTTCATATATATGCTGCTATTTCTCTGTCACACTGATGGACATTAGTGACATGCTATGTGATTTTCTATTAGATGCAAATATTTTAAAGTTGAGATTTTTTAAAATGATATTTGAAAACTGATGACATCAAAATGAGGCTGCTTCATTGTGAATTAACTTTTTACTAGTCCTATGAATAGAGTGATGGGCCTGGAGTCAGGAAAAAACATCTTCTTGAGTTCAAATGTGACCTCAGACAATTACTTTTGTGTGACCCTGAACAGGTTGCTTAACCTTGTTTGCCACAATTTACTCATCTATAAAATGAGTTGGAGAAGGAAAGTCAAACTATTCAAATATCTTTGCCAAGACTCCAAGTGGCATCACAAAGAGTCTGACATGACTTAAAAACAACAATTTTATGAAATGAGACTTTGTCCTAAAAGAGCCTGTAGTTGTTTTGTTATTTTAAAAGTGCCAAGAACTTTATAAATACTTTCTTAGAATATATTTTTTCTAATCTTCTTAAAAAGTCCATATAGTATGCCATCCATCTATGTGAGTGAACAACTTGAACAACTTGAATTTTGTCTTTTTAAGATGATGAAACCTCTTTTTTAACTTTTATCTAAGTAATATCCTCCCTAGGTATATACAGTGAATTTATGGAGACCCATAAGTCTATCTTGCTTTAAATATTGAGCCCTTGTAAATGAATATCATTCAGGAAGATCAATAGTGAGATGATAGTGAAGTTAAATTTCAAATCCTATGCCAATATAAAGTAATGAGTCTAAAAAAAAAAAACAACTTTTTTATGGGTATAGTGTACCTGGTTAACATCGTATCCTAAAGCTGAAAGGCACACATTTTCTCTTTCTATATCTTGCTGCTGGACTTTGGTAATAATAGAAAGAAATGCTGATGATTTAAGTGAATTTATTTTATATCCTACAACTTTGCTAAAATTAATTGTTTTAAGTAGTTTTTTTAACTGATTCATTAGTATTCACTAAGTATAGCATCATATCTGCAAAGAGTAATAATTTTGTTTCTTCATTTTATTCTAATTCCTTCAATTTCTTTTTCTTTTCTCATTGCTAAAGCTAACATTTCTAACACAATATTGAATAATAGTGGTAATAATGGGTTATAAAACTATGCATTCCCTTTGATCCAGCAATACTGTTACTAAGTGTGTATACCAAAGAGATCATAAAAAAGGAAAAAGGACCCACATGTAAAAATAATATTTATAGCAACTCTTTTTGTAGTAGAGCAGAATTGGAAATTGAGAGCATGGCCATCAATTTGGGAATAGCTGAACAATGGAATACTATTATGTTATAAGAAATGATGGGCAGATGGATGTCAGAAAAACCTGGAAAGACTTGCATGATCTGAGGCTGTCTGAAGTGAGCAGAACCAGAAAATATCATACACAGTAGCAGCCACATTGTGCAATGACCAACTTTGATAAACTTAGCTATTCTCAGCAATGCAATGATCTAAGACAATTCCAAAAGTCTCATGACAGAAAATGTTATCCACATCCAGAGAAAGAACTAGGGAGTCTGAATGTAGATCGAAGCATAGTATTTTTTATCTTTTTAATTTTTTTTTTTCCCCTTTCTTCTTTGATCTCAATTTTTCTTTACAACATGACTAACATATAAATATGCTTAATATGATTGTACATGTATGGTATGTACCAGATTTCATGCCATTTGGGTAGGGAGGAGGGTAAAGAGGGGGAGAAAATTAAAAATTCAAAATATTTTAAAGGTGAACGTTGAAAACTAAAAATAAATAAAAAAATCTTTTTTCAAAGAATCCTACAGGATATTAATTACCTAGTATAATCTGAAAAAAATTAATTTAAATGGTAAAGTCTTACAAATGCTTCTGTTTTTTGATAACATTGACCTGATTGAATTATATGAATGAATTTTCATTTATTAAGTGCCTACTAGCTCATCACCTAGTCTAGCCTCATCAGTTGTTGCTCAGTCATTTTTCAGTTCTGTCTACACTTCTTTCTGAGAGAAAGTTTGTTTGTTTGTTTTTTGGCAAAGATACTGGAGTGGTTTCTCATTTCCTCCTGTAGCTCATTTCACATTTGAAAAAAATGAGGCAAACAGGATTAAGTGACTTGCCTAAGGACACACAACAATTAAGTGACTGAAGCCATATTTGAATTTAGGTCTCCCTGGATCAGACTCAGCCCTATAGAGGGGTTGCACCACCTAACTAATCTCATCAAATGCTTGTGATTCAAGTCTGGAAGCCACCTCCCTTAGTCTCCTCTCTACTTTGATTGGAGGACTGGTGGGTGAAGTACAAAAAGTGTTCCTTAATGTTTTCCTTTATAGAGGGCAAAAAAATGGACTTTCTGGCCTCTTCCACTCTGCATTTCTTGCTATTCCTGGTTTGAACTACATGGAAAAAGTTGCACCCCTAATGGGTAACCTCCATTCTCCCCACTTTTGTTTCCTTTTTGTATGTTGTTTCCCTCCATTAGATTGTAAACTTCTTGAGGGCAGGTATTATTTTTTATTTATTAACTATATCCCCAGTTCTTAGCACAAGGCCTGGGATTTAATAGGTACAAAATAAAGATTTATTGAATTGGATTGGATTGCTTCATTACCTTGGGTCTTTTGTGCAGACTACCAAGGGGCTTGGAGAATAACTGCTAAAAAATTGTTTCTATTATTTCAGAATTTTCTTACTAACCCAGTATTATGACCATGGCTCAGTTTTTGTGGGTTGTCCTTGGTGATTGTTTGCAATCTCCTCAGGAGTTCTGTTTCCCTCAGCTAAACACTTCTTTATTATATCTGTGCTTTGGATTACTTCTACAGAGCTTAAACAAATACTTATTTAATTGGATTGTTGATTGTTGTGGAGTTTATAAAGAGATGAATACATTTCCCTTTTTCTGAGCTCATTTTAAATTATAGTATCAGGCTTAGCAAAGTCCAGTCACTCAGGACAGATTTTTTTCTGGTGGGGTGAGGAGGGGAATATGGACCTAAAAAGGAGGATATTTTGAATAGTCAACAGCTAGCATAAGATGTAAATTTAAGCATATGTATGATTAAAAAGAAAAATTATAATGGGAATTTTTTTTTTTTTTACAAACTACAAGTCTTAATTGATATCTTTTTAAAACTACTTCTCTGTTTTACCATGCTCACTCCCAAAATCCCTCAGGAAAAAAAGAAAAAAAAAAGTAAAGTTCATAGCTTTCATTAGGTTCTTAGATTTGAGGCACCTCTTACATGTAACCTTTTCTGATTTCCTCAAGCAGTTGGTTAGTGCCTCCTTACTGTCACCAAATTCCTTTGTATTTATTTTGCACATACTTTGAATATATATGTATACATATGTATGTATATACATTGACCATATATGTATATTTTCTTCCAAAGTAGAATGTAAGCTTCTTGAGGGCAATATCTGCTTCATTTTCATCTCTGTCATCTTCATACCTAACAAAGACCCTTGCCCAGGGAGTTTTTTAAAAATCTGTATATATTGATTCATTTCACAGTAAAATAAAAATAAATACACATAGATACTCACATGTATTCTTAAACAAGATCTTAACTTCTGAATTAATAATATAAAGTCATATTTAAAATGGCTCTGTCACTTTAATATGAAATGATGTATGTATTACCAAAGAATTGGCTTTATTATTCTCTGTTATTTTTTACACTTAAAATCCCTGGATATCCCATCCAGAGAGTCAAAACAAAGAAAGTTAACTATAAACCAATATCCTAAATGAATATTAATAAAAATTCAAAACAAAATAGTAAGAAAGAGGTTATAGTAAAACATAAAAAGATTATATATTTAACATTTTTTATTATATACTGAGGTAGAAGTCTTTTACTCATATACATTTGTTACCTTCATTGATTATATGGGGCATGGAGAACCTATCTAGATAAGTCTTTGTGTAAATCTAGACACAACACATGCATTAGATATATTTGGAGATTTCTTAGAATAAGTTCTGAGTGAGGGTAGAGTGAAACAAAGAGAACTATTACAATGTAAAATTTTATTCAGTAAGACAAATCTCAAATGTTATCATTCATGGAACTTGCATGTGAGAAATGATTAATAATTTTTAAAAAGGTATCAAGGATATGCATGACAGAAAAATAAAATTAAAAAATCAACTTTTCACGGAGCAAAAGAGAGGAATAAGATAGAAAGTCCGAAGGAATTATTGATATCTAAGAAATATTGATAGAGTTGAAGGAATACTTTCAGTGTGAAGAATAAATCTACTTTGGAGAATCTATGGAAAAGCGTACATAAGGATTACACTGTATGAAAAGGCATGAAAGAGTTCAATTTGTCCCAGAGAATGGAGTACACATACCAATAAGAAGATTAAGTGATGGAAAGAATGCCAGAAACTATCACTGGGCTTCCCGATATTACAAATTAGAAAGTTGCAGCCTAGAGGTGAGGTAATTTTTGCAAGGTCACACAGGGACTAAGTAGCAGAAATAGGAATCAAGCTTACAAATTATTGCTCTGAAGCCTGAACTTTTGTTACTAGTGCACCCAAAATCTTCAGATCCATTGAAGTAAGAAAGTTTTACCATTTATGTATTTACTTCTTAAATATTTAATTCAGGCATTCATTTTTTGCTTTTAAAAATAAATGAATTCACTTGATTTTACATGGATTCTATGCCCAATCTTCAAAACCAAAAACCCAGAATTTGACAAAGTTCTATTTCTTTTGTATAAGGCTGATGTTTTCAAGGTTGTTCATGCTCCCAAAATGGGTAAGTATCAGCAGTAGTTAGCAGTTGGTAATGGGAGTCAAGAACACTGAGATTTTTAGCACATTCAGAATATTTAATTCCCCTCCATCTGATGATAATTTCACATGTAAAAAATAACGCAAAACTATGTCAAATTGAAATAGCCTCCCACACACCTTATGGAATTAAAATACTGTGTGGGATTGAAATCATGAGTATGTTCTGTAAGCATGATTCCTGAAAGCACAGTTTTTTATAAAAATTAAATAAATTTAAAATTAATGACAGTTGCTTGAACCAAACAATTTGACTTCTTAACGTCAGAGACATACTCAATAGGTTTAGCCTCACAATAACTGGAACATTTGGATTCTGAGGACACCAAGTTTTTAAATAGTAAAATATAGTAACACCAAATTTCAGAATGAAAAAGGAATAGGAAACACCATAAAGGCCATCATTTCCTCTCATTTGCCCTTCATGTTCTTTTGTGGTGAAAGTAATTTATTTTTTGTCATAGGTAAAATAGTTTTGTTTCTTAAATTATGCCTTACCAGCATATGCACACAAACATTATAGACAGAGATTATATATTTTCATGGTGCCTCAGAGTTATCTTAGCTCTAATTCATGAAATTAGATTCATACATACTAATTCATGGTACCATACAAATGGGATGTAAAATGCTTTACAATTTCACATAACAGATTGACAATTAAAACATTCTGTAGACAAATATGGGAATTTCTTTCCCCTTTGCCATCCATTAAATGAGTAAAAATATTTCATGTATGTATGTGTGTGTATATACAGATATATGTATATATATACAGACAGAAACACACACACACACACACACACATAAATATAGGAACAATTTCCAAAACTTTATTCTATTCAAAAATCACAGAAACATGATTGTTCCTTTATAGCTAATTAAAAATAAGATCTTGGGGAATAACTTCTTTTATTTTATTATATTTATTTTCATTCAATAAAAAATGAATAACTATCTTAATACTTACAAGTGGATTGTGATAGGACCAAAGTTAGGAGGAAGTAGAAGTTAAGAGCTGAAAACTAACATTCGGAAACTGTTCTCATGTTGTCATTTGGGTTCCTTGGGCTCTACTCCTCACAAAGAGAAATGTAAATTACATAATTAGTTTGATCAGTATCAGCCAAAAATATTGATGTTTTGTTCTCTATCATGGGTTTCTGATATCTGGATTATCACTCTTTTCAAAAGTGTAGTCACTAATTAAAATATTTAATATTTAATTGATCAACTGCTAGAGGCCATGCCATGCATATTCAACCCTATATTAGTTGCAACAAATGTCCCGGTTTATGAGAACTTCAGACGAAATTCTCTTGATAGAAATGAATTACATATATAGCTATGTTTAGCAGCACCATAATAACCCTTGTTTTAGAATTTATGTTGAAATGGATATTTAATTGCCATCAGAGAGCTATGTCTTAATAAGGACAATTTTGTAATTGGAATAGCATTATCTATTGGAAATTAATCAGTCCATTGAGATGGGAGACATATAGCTTTCTATATTAATTTTCTTTAAACTATGGATTTGTATTGAAACATAGTAACTCATAGCTATATAACAATATTAAGGCTTATACAGTCTTTTACTCATGATGCACACAAAATACAGGTATCTACCTTTTACCAATTATAAAACTGAGACTCAAAGATATGGTATGACTAAGGTGTCTTCACATAGTCTAGCATGTTTTTCAACCAGAATTTGAATTATTATTTCCTGATTTCAATATCAGTGGGGTTTTTTTTTCATTAAATCACATTTGCCTTCTGGATAGCATAGGTAAAATAATAAGATAAATGCCAAAATCTATACTTCAATCATTATTTAGAGTTAATAAATGAAAATCACTTAATATTAAAATAGATTTGAAGGTGAGGTAAATATAAAGGCAATACTAGGGGGAAATTGATAGAATTTAACAAAAATTATCAATATTTGTTTAGCAGGGAGTTGATATGGATTTTCATTGAACATTGAAGAAATTTGATCAGTTGACAAGTTTTCAGGCAGAATGAGAAGTTGGAAAAAAGACTGAGAAGCAAAGGAAGGCAATAATGGACACTGAATGTAGTCTCTAGTAAAACATAAACTTGTGATTCATTTTTTTTTTTTTGCTTTCTTTTTAATGCCCAACACCTGTAGTGGAGCCAGGCACACAGCAGGTGTTTAGTAAATACTTGATTGATTGGTTTTAAGAGTTGGTGACTGGAAAGATAGTGCCACTTCTACCAAAAATAGGGAATTTGGGAGAAGGGAAATTTTTGTGGAGAATATGCTGTGTTCGGTTTTTAACATATTCCACTTAAGGTGGAGTCATAAAGTAGAAAAATCAATATATTCTTGCTCAGATGATGAAGTAGTAATTTAGTAAAAAAAAAACTGTTTAAGGATCTGTGAACTTACACTAAATAATATAAATTTAAGCTAGAAAGAAATGTGGTGCTTGGAAAATGATATTGATGAAGATAAAAATAATGTTTACCAAGGCTTTCTAAATTGACAAAGTCAATGTATTTTTTTTTTCAGTCCTTATACTTTTTGACTCTTCTATAATGTTCAGCAATATGGATCATCACTGTAATGGTAATTAATTTAAATTTGAGGACCTCTTTTTGTTATATCAAATAAGCCCTTAATAACTAAGTGCTAAATACCTCTGTGAAAAAAACAGAAGGTGAGAACTCTGTCTCCTGTTGCTGACATAACAGGAAGGGTTTGGCTGAAACAGGAAGCCAATGTGTGTGTGTGTGTGTGTGTGTGTGTGTGTGTGTGTGTGTGTATAAAAAGAACCTGAGAGAGAGAGGCAGTCAGAATCAAGAATTTTTACTTCTGCTGGAGGAAGCAGAATTGTCCCAGCATCTTGGAGCTGGGCTGCTACTGGACTGAGAACTGAATTGAAGTTTTCTATGAGATCAGAATCTGGTGAAGGATGAAGTTGCTGCTGAGAAGGCTGCCTGGAAGGCTGAGGTTTCTTCTGGATCCTAAGGCCAGCCAAAATGCTGGAGGATTGAAGAAGCATGACCACGATGAGACTTTGTTTGTTTGTGGCTTGATTGATCCTTGAGTTACCAGCAACAGAAGTTGTGAAGGTTTTGAGATATGCTGGAGCCTGTGAACTTCAGTGTGTCAGAGGAACTGCCAAAGGAACTGCCGAAGGACTGGAGAAGAATCTGGGAGCTGTCTGCCTCTGAATCCAGATGACTGTTTGGTGGATTCAGGTAGGAGCTGGGACCATGGAAAAGGATCCAGGGAATCTGAGAGACCACCTTGAGTCAAGACGAAGAAAAGGCCTCTGCTTGGATATTGAATGTGTGATGAAATTGAAGTTTACTAGACACCAAGGGCTGGAGGGTTTGTGTAATTTTCTAATGATTGTATTTAATGATTAATGATACTTAGTAATTATGAATCTGGATAAGTGACTGATTAAGTTAACCTATGACTGCCCCATGAGTGGAAGACTGATGTGTATTATGAAATTATTGAATGATTAAATAAGAAGGGTTTCCCCCTTAGGGATACCAGATGATTATTCCTTTGTTCTAAATACTGTGATGACTCTGGTGAAAACTATGTGGCCATTTTAATGTTAAGCTGTTGTGAACACTATATTGTGATTTTCTGTGATAAGATATGATGTTGTGAATATTATATTGTAATTTGTTGTGAATGTTTGCCTTGATTTGTTATGGAATATATAGAGTCCTCACTATATTGTGTAATCAGAACTTTAAAAGCTGTTCACCATAGCATTCTTTTGGGTAGCTGCTCATGCATGGCATTACAATCACCTCCTTTTTGATGCTCTCTCCTCTCTCAGTTTCTTTGTCTTTGTTCTTTCCTGATTTTTTTACTACTTTACTGTAAAGCCAAGTATGGGAAGCTTTCCAGAGGACTGCTGCTGTGAACACCTTTAAGGTTCTGATCACATAGTATAGTAAATTCTCTATTTATTCCGCAGTAAATTAAAACAAAACATTCACAGAAACCAAAGTACAGCACTCACAATGTTATAATATAACAAGTTATCACTAAAGTGGCCATGTAGTTTTCACAAAAGTGGACACATAGTTTTAAACAAAAGATATCATTCTGTAAGGAGCAAGCCTCCTTAAGGGGCACAAATTACAAAGGCTAAAGTTATCCACCCCAACATCAACCATCTTAATTTCTCAGTCAAAAAGCCTTCTTTCTTCTTAATTGAAGATTAGTTTCCAATTATCCTTAAGAGGTACAAATTACAGAGTACATAGTTCTCCCACCCCTAGGTCACAGTAAATCATGATCTTCTCTACCAGTAGTAAGTACCCAAGGAGACCTCTCTTCATCTTGACTTGAGGCTTTCTCTCAAATTCCATGGTTCCTCTTCCATGGGTCCAGCTCCTGCCTGAATCTACTCAACTGTCACTGGGATTCAAAGGTAGGCAGCTCTCAGCTGCTCGTCCAGTTCCTTGTTCAGTTCCCATTCCATATTGAAGCTCACAGTGTCCAATCTACCTCAAGTCTTTCATACTTTATGTTTCTGGGAAGATAAAGCTTGACAGAGCCAAAATTCATACACGTTGCTGGCACCATCATCAATTCACTATTTACTTGTGAAATAAACTATCTACCTCTGAAAGTAACCCACAAACAAGGTCTGCAAAGTCAACACAAATCATCAGCAGAGTAATCAACGCAGACCCATGAACAAGGTCTGAAACATCGACACAAATCATCAGTAAAGTCACAGGACATCTGAAACCATCCTACAGGACTTCTGTAAACAGACAACCAGAAATTTCTCTTACAGGGCTTCTAGTAAGATCCCAGGGATTCTGTACAAAGTATCACAAACCCAAATCAACACAGACATAACAGACAGAGTGCTGGGATACCACAAGGTTTCTCCTTCTCAACTCTGTCACTGTAAGAGTTTGCTTCTCGGTTCTGCTCTTTCCCAACTTGAGCTTCTCCTTATATATGGTCATTAGTTCCTTCCCTTCCTGTTGCATCAGCAACAGGGGATCACAAGTTCTGGGGTTCACAAGTTGTGGGTTTTGAGGTGGCTAGGTGGCACAGTGAATAGAGCACCGTCCCTGAAGGCAGGAGGACCTGAGTTCAAATCCGGCCTCAAACACTTATCACACACACACACACACACACACACACACACAAAACCTAGCCATGTGACCTTGGACAAGTCACTTAACCCCAGTTGCCCTCCAAAAAACCAACAAAAAAGGGGGCGGAGCCAAGATGGCAGCGTAGCAGCAGCAATATATCACAGCTCTCACATAGCCACCCCCAAATACCCATGGAATAGGACTCTGGACCAACCTAGAACTTCAAAAACGCACACAGATACTTCCCACTAAAGTCAGCTCGGCTACGAGGAACCATATCAGCACCG
>JAQQSV010005768.1:0-14451 GCA_028646515.1 Pseudochirops corinnae | reverse complement strand
GGAATACCGCGTGTAAAAGAGGTTGGTTAGGTCCTACTTGCTTGCCAACGCATGTAAAAGGCATGCTTGTTTGTAATAAAGATGATCCGGAATGTAATAATAATACACACATAAATCTCCACTTACGGGTCTTAAGGAAAATTAGATTTGGTGCTAGAAATACTTCCATCTTCAGAAGTAAAACTGAAAGTGGTTTCCCGCTTCAGCAGCACAAAAACCAAAGAGAATCTATCTATCAATAGTGGAGAACCCAACACCTCAGGCTAATACAGGAGAAAGTTCCAAGTGGGCTTCTAATGTCTACTTCCCTAATCCTCACCTTGCTTGAGCTTTTAGCTGTGTGATTCCTTTTTCTATTATGGGTCTTTCTAAATGGATCTAGTCGATGAGGAGGAGGAGGAGAATGAGGATGGTGATAAGCAGAAGGAGGAGGAGATATATAGTTATAGATAAATACGGCTTACACATACACATATTCACACACATATATAGATGTACAGACAGATATACATGTATGTATGCACACATATTTTTCTTTCTTCCATGAGGATTCAGGGAGCCTCCCCAATGCCCTCAACTTCTGTTTAAGGCAAAACAATTTTTTTTTCTCTAATGGTGAAACTTCTCTTCCCTTCCATTATCATCCTGAACCAATAAACTAAATCTGCTAACCCTGGTGGATTTTGGTGCCTATAGTGTTTTTTTTTTTTCATGTCAGTCAAAAGAAAGGCCACAAAAAGTTGACAGTATTAGCATGGAGAAAAGTGTAAATACTAGGTGTTATGCTTCCATTTTGTTCATTTTTATCCATTAATGGAATTAATCATCCTATATATTATTTGGAGAAATTATCTTAGTAGACAGGGAAAAAAGAAAAGTAGCCTAGCTCCCCACAGCAGGTCAGTTTTTCCAATATACCTTAGAGTAAAACAGTCTGAGTCATCTCTTAAATTCCTCATTTCCATCATTCACAGCAGTGACCTGCACAACATCCTGAAAGGTAGGAAGGCCCAGAATACAGAAAAGCTTTGATCTCCCTGCTGACTTGGAATTGGTCCTCAGCTTTTTTGTTACTGTTTGGCTTGGCTAATGTGGATTGTCATAATTTTTTTTTTCCCTTAGAATCATCAAATTAATATTCAATATTCGTGAGTATTGTATACATTGGGCAAAAGTCTATTTTTTTTTAATGTGGTTACTTCTAAGGATCTCATGTTCCAATGACAATACATATTGACCTGAATAGCACAGAGGAGCTTCATTTCATAGTGTTCTAAATTATTTATGATGTAACTTTTAAAATTTGGAATACTTATCCATGTGGACATTTATATAGTACATGGAATAAGATGCTGGTATAAAGTTATTATTTTTCAAACCTATTTTTAGTTTTCCCAGAAACTTTTATTGAACAGACAGTTTTCCCTGAGCAAACTGTGTTCTTGGCTTTATTGTATTTCTTTCATTTTAGGTCCTGCTTATCTAGATAGTTTCATTGAATCTATTATTCTAGTTATAAAATGTTATATATTTTTTATGATAACTGCTCCACAATAGCATTTAAAATATTGTAATAACTTACAGGGCCTACTAGGGCAGTTTGGTGCAGTAGATAGAATAGCAGGCCTGGAGACAGGAAGACTCATTTGTGTTATTTCAAATTTGATGCTTATTAGCTGTGTGACCTTGGGCAAATCACTTAACCCTGCTTGCCTCAGTTTCCTCATCTGTAAAATGAGTTGGAGAAGGAAATTGCAAACTACTCCAGTGTCTTTGCCAAGACAACCCCAAATGGAGTCACAAAGAGTAAGACTTGACTAAAAAAATGATTGAATAACAATGTCATATCCCAATGATTCTTAGTATTTTTTCATCATTTGGCATGAAATTCTTGACATTTGTTTCTACAAATGAATTCTACTACCTTGTCAAGTTTTACAAAGTATTTTTTCTGGCAGTTTGGTATATCTATAGATTAATTTTGCTAATAATAATTTTTTCATCATGGTGACATAGTCCAACCATTAATAATGGATATCTCTCTAATTAAATATTCCTTGATAAGTAATTTTTATGTGTCAGAAATACAAAAATCCTCCATTTGGTATACAAATTCCTTCAGAACATGAATCCATTCTAACTTTCCAGTTTCCTTTTGCTTTACTTTCTGTCATCTTTGTTCCAGTGACACTAGACTACCTGTTATTCCTCATGCAAGACACTCTACCTGTCAACTGTGGTCATTTTCTCTAGCATCCTCATGTCTGGAATACTCTCCCTCCTCATCTGCAACGACTGCCTTCTCTGACTTCCTTCAAGTCCCAAATAAATTCCATTTTCTACAGGAACCCTTTTCCAATCCCTCTTAATTCTATTGTCTACTTTCTCTTGACCAATTTATATTTATCCTGTATGTCACTTGTTTTACATACTTTCTTATTACTGTCACCTTTAATAACAATATTATCATAAAAATTAACCATTAGATTGTGAGTTCCTTGAGAACAGAGACTATCTTTTGCCTCTTTTTGAATGCCCAATAGTTAACACAGTGTTTGACACTTAGAAGGTGTTTTTAAAGAGCATTTTATTTTTTCTAATTGTGTGTAAAGACAAATTTTAACATTAAATTTTGGAGTTCCAAATTTTCTCCCTTCCTCACCTCCCTTTTCCATTAAGATGATAAGCAATTTCACATGTTATATATGTTCAGTCATGTCAAACATATTTCTGTATTAGTCATGTTGTGAAAGAAGAAACAGGACCAAAAAAAATTAATATACAGTAAAAATAGTATGATTTTTTCTGCATTCAGATACCATCAGTTCTTTCTCTAGATGTGAATAGTAATTTTCTTCCAGAGCCCTTTGAAATCATCTTTGATCCTTGTATTGCTGGGAATAGCTAATTCATTCATAATTGATCATTGTACAATGTTCTGTTTCTGCTCACTTTACTTTGCATCTGTTCACGTCTTTCCAGATTTTTCTGAAATCCACCTGCTTATCATTTCTTATAGCACAACAGTACTCCATTACATTAATATACCACAATTTGTTCATCCCTGACTCAATTGATGGACATCTCCTCAATTTCCAATTCTTTGCCGACACAAAAAGAGCTTCTATAAATATTTTTGTACAAGTAATCCCTTTCTCCCGTTTTTGGATCTCTTTGGGATACAGATCTAGTAATGATACTGATGGATTCAAAAGGGTATGCATAGATTGATTATCCTTTGGGCATAATTCTAAATTGTTCTTCAGGATGGTGGGATCAGTTCACAACTCCACCAAAAGTGCATAAGTGTCCCAATTTTCTCACTTCCCCTCCAACTTAGTAGGTGTTTAATAAACATTTATTGACTGATTCATCACCTGTCTTGTCAGGTCAACTCTTAGGTGATAGATTTAGATAAAATCTTCTTAATAGAATTTATCTTTCTATCATTTCTTCATACTTTCTATTATTACTGTAGAGGAATTATGATGATTGCTAAGAATTTGTTTCATGTTCTGGCGTTTTATTGAAGCTATTAATTAACTGTTTAGTTTTTATTTTTTTCTTTTTCTTATCTTAAATTCCCCAAATAAGTCATATTATCTGTGGTTGGGTATAATTTTATCTCTTCTTTGTTAAAGCTTATAATTTCAAATTCTCCCTTTTGACATATTCTATAGCCAGAAGTCCTTGTACTGTGATAAACAATAGAGAGGGAATAAATCCTTACTTCATCATGCTTACTGGGAAAGTTTCCAGTGTATATCCTTTGTGTGTGATGACAGTTCTGGGTTTTGATCCTATGAAAGAAGGACCTTCTATGCTTATTCTTTTTAGATTTCACAATTTAAATGAGCATGCTATTTTGCCAAATGCATTTTTCTGAATATATTGATTTAGGTGAGAGAAAGTATGGTATCATGAATTGAGAATTGACTTTGGAGTCAAGAAGACCTGGGTATAAGAACTACTTTTTAATCACTCTGGTTCTCTCTGAGAAAGTTAAATAACATTTCAGAGCCTCACTCAACTTTCTAATACTATAGATTGCAAATAGATTGCATATTTGTACCAGTATATGAAATTTTACAGTAGGAACTTACCGAAACAATAACACACACACACACACACACACATACACACACACACAGAAAGAGAGAGAGAAAAAGAGAGAGAGAGAGACAGAGACAGAGACAGAGAGAGACAGAGAGAGAGAGAATAATGTGGTTTAGCTCTTACATAATTAGGTGAATTGTTTTCCTAAATTTAGTCCATCACGGTACAATTGAAATAAATATAATTTGTTCATAACTAGTAATTGTATGCATTTTATAGTAATTTTACTCATATTTTATTTAACTTTTTTAATCAGTATTTGTTGATGACACTGATCTACAATTTCCTTTCTCAAGTTTACATGTTACCCTAATTTGGGCATTAGGATCATATTTGTCTCAGAAAAGGAGCATTTTTTTTACAACATTATCTTTATTTTCAAGAACATTTTGTTAGCTTGATGTCGATTAGTCTTTAAACATTTGATAGAATTACACTATAAATGCACCATATCTAATACAATTTTTGGTATTTTAAGATTTTCTCATTTTATTTTTCTATGATTACATTATTTAAGACCTCTTTTTCAACTTATATTAATTAGGTAGGTTTCTTTTTTAGATAATTTTCAATTTATTTTACATTTTGCTGGCAGATAGTGATATACAGCAATTTGTGGTAACTCCATTTCCTTGTATTACAACTTGTTAATTTTTTATTCAAGTAATTTTGTTTTATTTTTCAGTCATTACCGATGTCATTCCCCTTCTTCACCACTTTATCCCCCTTTCCCCTCATTTCTGGCTAGAAGTTAGCTCTTCTTACCATGATTTACCCTCTGCATGTACACTTGATTCCATCCTACTCTTTCTCCAGAAGACTGATACTTGAATCATTGCTTCTCTCTTTGATATCTTGAAATAATGTCTAAATGTCTATGTATTGATTCCTTTCCCGTTGCCTTTAAACATTCCTAAACCTCCCCAATTGCTGAAAAACAAACTTCACTAGACACTACTATACCCTTAACTTATCATCCTATAAGTGATCACTTCTCCATTTCTCAGCAAAACTTGTAAAACTATATTTGCTTAGTCTACTTCTCCTCTATTCCTTGGCAAACATGTTGTCTTCTGATCTCATCACTAAATTAAAACTGCTCTTTACAATATTTCAGTACAGTGGTCTTTAAAGTTTTAAATTGTATTTCATCTCTGATATTTAATATTTCTTGTTTGGGGATTGATAAAATGTTGATTTTGTAGGTTTTTTGAAGTCTCATTTTCAATTCAGTTCTTTAATCTTTTTTTTTTGTTGTTTATACACATGTTGCTGTTGTTGTTGTGTTTTTCTTTTGTTCTCAAAGAGGATGATGACATCAGGGAGATGATGACAGTTGCATGATGCAGTTGACTTTGATTTACATGAGGGATGGCTGTGCAAGGACACCAGACTCACTTTCTTTTCCATCATATACCTTGTTTCTTTAAGAACAAAGGACAAACACAAACTGTGGGCAGTCTGAGCTGCCTGAATGGGGACCCAGCTAGTTAGGTAACTCAAATCATTCTCTCCCTCTCTCTCTTTCTCCTTCCTCTCCAAAGGAGGGCAATTTTTGAAGTCCCAAAGTTGCCTAGTTAACATATGTATATGTATATATATATATTTTTTCCTCTGAGAATTACTTGCATTCCATAAATGTTTGTATGTTCTCTCATTGTTCACATTCCCTTTCATATTGGTATTAATAGAGTCTTTACTTTTTTTTCTTTAACCCACATATTATTAGATATGTAATTTTTTTAAAGTTTCAATTTGGGTCTATAATTTTTGCTTATGTTTGTTTTACTGATAACTATTGTCTTATGGTATATAAACAGTGTGTTTGGCATCCCTACATTTTCTCAAGTATTTATAATTTATAATAATTATAACATATTATATATATGTATATATGTTTATGCCAAAGTTCATCATCAGTTTTACTTTAAGACAAATGCATGCAAAATGAAATTCTAAAATAACTTACTAAGTCATATCAAAATAATATTTTTGACTAAAAGATTCAGATAATTTAAGCAAAGGGGGGTCTTATTAACTGAATTATCCAAGTATTTTTTCTCTGTTCTCTGCTTCATTTTTCAAGTGCAAAAGTGGTCAATAATTCTGAAAAAGAGGTCAATAGACTGGTACTTCAAGCTTGCTTCTACTAATGACCTCAGTTACGATATTATTAATTCACCTTTCTCCGAGGTCACCTTTTTAATTTAATTGTTCCATTATAACAAATTTAGAATCACCGAGAAAATCAGTCCCTTCCTCTGGAACCAATATGATAGACTGAATATATGACAATGGGTAGAAGCCTCACTACCAAGACTTATAATTTGCTGTGGGCAGTCAAATTAAGCTCCTAAAATCTAATTACTTCCATTTTGTTATAAATGAATTTAATTCTTTATGAAAGGAGCTAGACTAAAGGTGCCACAAATTATAATTCTCTTTAAATTAAAAGACTAGTTTGATGGTCTCCTATCTTACCTCAGGGATATGCTTTGTCTGGGTCCAATGAAATCACAGAATTAAGGAGAGAAATCATGGAATTTCAGAATTCCAAGAAACTTTAGAGGTGATTTAATCTAACCCCAAAGATTTTGTAGATCTAACTTTCCACTTTTAATCTTTGGCATTTTTAATTTTTTTTTTAATTTCAAATGCGTTGCCTCAACAAAGACTTTTACAATTTCTTATTACCTACTTCAATAAATTTATGATCTTATCAAATTAGCAACATTTTCTAAGGAGAGTAATTTCCCTTTTGCTCATCACAGCTTTCACTTTTCACATTTGACCCTTGTCCATGTTTTCATTTGAATCACCCACAAGTGGTCCAACAAACTTTTTGGTGATCTTACTTTAGTTCTCTTTACATTGTTTATACCAAATGCAATATCTAGACTTTCCAATACTCATCTTTTGATCCTACTACAGGCCTGACCCACCTCATTTTCTGGTCATATATCTCTCTGCTGATAGCCTTTATGCTCTTTGTATTGTGAACAAAACACTAATTGCAGATAAGCTAAATTAAACATTCCCAAAATGTAGCCCAAGGTGTCCTATTAATCCTCTGGAAACAAGCATTTATTAAGAACCAACTGTGCACTTGCACTGTGTTGGCATCGTATTAAGCACTTTACAACTGTAATCCCATTTGATCCTAACAATGACCCTGAAAGGTAGACACTATTATTATTCTTATTTTATAGTTGAGGAAATTGGCCTCAGATATTTCTTAGCCGTGTAACCCTGAGCATGTCACTTAAGTACTGTCTTTCTCAGGTTAGTCTTCTTGACTCTGAATTTAGATTTCGATCCACTGTGTCACTTAACTGCTACGAAAGAAAGATATAGATGACATTTTAAAAATATTATTTTGTTTTTCCCCAGCTATGTGTCAAGAAAAATTTTAGGAGAAAAAATTCATTTTTATAAGATTTTGAGTTCCAAATTTTTTTCCCTCCTGTCCTCCCCCCTCCACTTCTGAAGTAGGAAATTTGGTATAGTTTGTACATGTGCTATCAGGTAAAAATATTTCCACGTTAGTCACAATTGTGAAAGGAACAGATCAAAGGGGGAAAGATCATGAGAAAGAATAAAGTATGTGAGAAAATGTCTTGATCAGCATTAAAAGTACATCATTTCCTTAATAGATGGCACATTTATCAAACACCTTGAGAACAGTATAAGCTTACCTGGAATAAGCAATGCTAGGTTGAGTGTTAAAGAGGGGTTGATAGGAAGGAAAAAACAATGTGGTCTAAGTGTAAAAATATGAGTTTGTCCTTGAGGAAAGTTTAGGAGTTAAATTATGTGATAAGAAGGAAAAATATCACTAGTTCCTTTATCACCATGCTTTGTGTTTAACAGCTTCTTGTCCTCTTGAGAAATGTTGCTGTTTGTCAATATCCTACTGAAAATGTGGTATCTAGAACTGCACAAATGTGTAACTAAGGGAGAAAAGTAATGTACAGCCTCTTGTGATCAGAATGCCAAATAGATATTAATTCAGGTCAAACTGGTTTAGTTTTTTAGTAGTCATGTCATAATGTTAATGCAGATGAAGCTTGAGATCAACTGATTCAGGCAGCTTGGGTATAAATAGATCACTGGAATTTGAGTTAGAAAAACCTGAGTCTTAATGTTGCCTCTAACAGTTACCAAATGTGTTATCCCCGACAAGGAAATGAACTTTTCTCAGTTTGTTTTCTCAACTGTAAAATGGAAATAATAATAATCCTAACTCAAGGGTGGTTATAATGTATAATGGGATAATAAATGTAAAGCACTATGCTAAATTTAAGCTTCTATATATTTATTGTGAAGTCCTTCCAGATGTTTCTTCAAATACTTGTCTGTAAAGCTAGATCTTGTTCATACATGTGCAATTGAACATTAAAAATACTCATTATAATAAAAAGACTAAACAAGAGATTTTTGTCCATGTGGCATTTTATTTTATTGGTTTAAGTCAAGTATTTAAGCCTCCTGAATATGTAATAAGTTCATATCATCTAAATCACTGATAAAAATGTTCATCAGACAAGCCTAGCAATGGATCCCTATAATATGTAACTAGCTTGTCCCTTGTAGATACACATTCATTAATAAACATTCACTTTAAGAAGTATGTTTTACTGCCATCTATATTTCATGCACAGTTCTAGCCAGAAGGTACCACTCTGAATTCAGCTGTTCAACCAACAATAAATTTCCCCAAGTGTAGTTGATGTATGAATATTGGTTGAAGGCAATGGACATGTTTAGTCTGGAGAAAAGATGACACAATCTATGTCTTCAGATATTTTAATGAATATCATGTGGTGGAGGGATCGTGCTTCCCTCCCCCCCCCCCCCCACAAAGGGCTGAACCAGGAGTAAAATGTGTGGAAGTGGCAAGGCAAATACAAGTTTGATCTGGGTGGGGGAGAGATACTTTCTAAAAAATCTAAGCTGTCTTGAAGTGGAATGGGCTTTCCTAAAAAGAAAGTTGATTCTCTCTCCTTCAAAGTTTTCAAGTAGAAGCTGGAAACCACTTGACAGTTTTCTTTTAGTGAGAATTCCTTTAGTGTATAGGCTGGACTAGAAAGATGATGAAGGCTTTTTCAGTTTTCAAATTCTGTAATTCCAGATGAACTTGGCAATCACATTTTTACAATTTATTCATAAAGATATAAAGAAAGGTTTGTCAGATTACTCACAGGATTTAGTATGACTTTTCATTCAATTAACCAAACCAGCAATGCCATCACAAAAGGCCAGTTTTGGCATAAGCTGTACCGAGGAAACTTATACTATCTCCTAATTGTTCACATACTATCTGTTGAATAATCCATTATATATATATATTTTACAAGAATATCATCACAGATATTGATCTATGCTTTCTAGAATTATCCCTTTAACAAATCAGGACCTTTTCATTTCCAGTCTTCTGGTATCACGTTATGATTTTTCAAAATGTCTTGTCATCAATATCAAGATCATATTTGCAAAATCTTTAGTACTGTGATTCATCTGAATCTGGAAAATTAAATTCTTTGTTGATTTTTTGAAAAATGTGGCTATTTTCACTATCTTCTTACCTATCCTGAACTTCTAAAGCTAGAAAAATATCTGTCAATCACAATGTAACTTTTAAGTTACTATTAGGTAACAAGCGTTGTCCTAGATATTGGGAATATAAAGACAAAAATCAAACATCTGCCATCAGTGTTTACATTCTATTAGGGGATCAATGTGCACATAAAGAAGTACATATCAAATATATATGAGTACTCTCTGGATTTGTTCTCCCAGAGCCAGGCAGCTATATCAATTCTTCAGGGTTCTCAGGGTAACCTGAGGGGGTTCAGATTTCTATTTTATAGTGCCATCAACTCAAGCCTCCTATCAGTCCAAGTCCCTAGTAATTGGTTCCCCACTCCTGTTTAACCAATTAATATCGATTAACTTTTAAAAGGGGATGTTTACTTTGTAGATACAGTAAGAAGAGAAATATACGCATTTACCCCCAAACACCATAGGTTCATACTTTCTCCAATGTCTGGGAAGAGAGACTTAGATTTAATGCAGCATCTATATAACATTGATCCTATGGAATTTGCATACAAATGCAATATTCCTACCTAGTGAGTCTGTATTTCAGCTACAATTGCCCACCCTTCACCCCCAAAGCTTGACTGGCTGACTATAAACCCTGTCATGGCATTAACTTCTGGTCATTCAAGTAGCTTGCTCTTCAAACCTTAAAAGCACACAAAGTCTTACTCATCTTCTACCTTCTTTACCTAAAAAAATAATAAATGTGCCACCTATATTTCAAGGCACAGTGCTCTCCAGTAGGTACCACTCTGGAGATACCTCCAAGGAGAAAAAGAGAGGGGAGAAAGGGAAGGAAAAAGGGAAAGGAAGAAAACACCCTAGGCCCATATTCACAAAGCACATGATGATCTCAGATGAAGAGGGCTTAGGACAACATAAGTAAGACAAACATCTGGAAGAAGAGAGGTGCTTAGTTTAGGTCAATTAGTGTCTTTTGAACATAGCAATTTCTGGCTTTGAAAGTACAGCCAGCTAAAGAGTTCCTATTCACTACAACTAAAGACTTCCTATTCATTACTCTGCAAAATTAGGCTTCCACAGCCTACTTGAGGAATTGCATCAAAGGAAGTCTGTACATCCTCTGAAGGACTGGCTCATTTGCCAGACCCTTTCTACATACACAATGAATACAAGGGAATTTTTTTGAGGGGAAGCACTAATAAGGCTGGTTTGTCTTGATTGATAAGTGAATCAGTATAAATTAAACCAGCCTACCCTATCTTTCTGACTGTGGGCCAGCAGAACCTGCTATATATGCTGTCCAAACAGTTATCATGTTCAGTTTCCATTTTGTCACATTGACATTTCTTTCCCCTCACTATAGTACCTTCAGACCAGAACACTATGGGAGAAACTCTTTTCAGTGATTATGGACTGAAGTTAGAAATGTTCCATGTTTTGATTAAGTCATTCTCAAATGGGAGCATAAAGAAAACCTATGGTCTATAAGGAATCTCTCTGATGAATGGAGTCTGAACTGAACATCTTCTGTGGTAATGCTAAACACCTTGGTTTCGAGCCCTTTTCAAGATTGTTTTCCACTTTTGGTGTCCATCTGATTCACCCAACTCTTACCCATGGCTCCAAGAAGCTGAAGTGTGTGTAGTGGCCATACTCCATGAAACTGTTTTAGCAGATGGGCTTAACTAAGTTGAGGGTAATTGAAGGGTCACAAACCTTTCAGTGAGTTAAGGGTGTCTACTGCAAGTGAGAAAAATTTGTTCCAATGGTCATGAAGGCTGCTCAGGCAGGCACTGTGAGGTGCAGGGAGCTCGGTTAGACATCAAAGATGCCATCACTAGTCATCTTAACTTAAATCTTACAATTGATACTCGGGTAGATAGAGTAAGGCCAATGTAATTGTGCCTCACTTAAATCCAATTTATGAGTGAATCAAAAGCCATCACTCATATCATTTTTCCATTTCTGTCATGGCGATGTCATTTTGGTCTTCTTTAAGAATGAAGGACAATAGCCAACAAACATCTCTCCTAAGCAAATATTTTCTTATTTAATGCCTCTATTGATATTAATAATCAAAATTTTATTGAACAAATGTTATTTCTACAGCCATAATAAGGGAAAAGGGTATTTATAGGAATAACAACTGCTTCTGCTATTATAGGCCCCACCTCCTCAGAAACCATGGCTACTAAAGACTAGGAAAAGAAAGTTTTCACTACCAAAGTCACTGGTGTCACCAAATGGTTCAATATCAATAAAAGACTTGTTTGTTTGTTTTTCCAGTGGGAATGGTGTTAAAGAAGGTGTGTTACTGTTTCCTTCATTGCCAAATCCTAAGGACCACTGGTGATTTTATATGATTTATAGTGGAAATCTCCTAAATAATTATCTTCTCTTATTAGACTGAAGGCTTCTTGGGATTAGAGACTGGGCTTACTTTTCTACTTGTATAGATTTGGTAGAATTCTTATTGTAAGCACATAATAATATTTTAAAAAATTACTTATCTTTCCATGCATCTTATAGGATTTTGACGTATTCAAAGGAGATACCATCTTGGGAGGAAACCCTTTTAACATTTTGTTCCATCTAATAAAATAATTTTAAAAATAATGAACAACTGGTGGCAGAGCCAAGATGGTGGAGTAGAAACAGGACTTCCATGTGGCTCCACCTTCCACCTCCTCCAATACATGTAAAAAATGACTGTAAACAAACTTTAGAGCTACAGAACCCACAAAGTGATAGAGAGAAACAAATCTCCTGATGAAGGAAGTCCTGCAGGCTAGCAGGAAGGGTCCTGCACAGCACTCTGGGAGCCAAGCACAGCCCTACCTAAGATGCGGTTTTAGCCCCAGGTAGCCCCAGGCAGAGGCAGCTGGAGCATATTTCACAAGAGTAAATCACCAGCAGCTGTAGCAGTTTCCAGACTTCTAAATCCACAAATACCAAAGACAAAGTAAAAAGTCAGTGTAGAACTTTCTTGGAACAGGAGGAGAATGGTCCAGCAGCTACCCCCAGAGCAAGAAGCAGAGGAAGCATGGTGGCTGTAGCTGCTGCCCCGTGGCTGCTTCCAGAGCTCCTAGCCTGAAGACTGTAGGGGGACCAAGTAATCATTCAGAGGATAATTACTCTTGTTTTGACCTGCTTGGACCCATATCATGGACTTGGGTTGGGATCCTGGGGTGTGTGACCAGTGAGACAGAGAATGTGGGGGCTTTAGAGAGTGCATGTACCCAATAGCTGTGGCAGCTGCAAAAAGCCCAGAGATTTGAGACATACCTCTCTCCATTCTGGAAGCAGAATTCTACCATGGCAAAGAACTCAAAAGTCAAGTAATTGGCTGGCAAGATGATCAAGCAAAGGGGAGCACAAACAGATGATAGAATCCTTTTTTGGGGACAAAAAGGATCAAGGCATGGAGGAGGAGAAAGACAGCAAAATCAGAATTCCTTCATGAAAAGTCTCCAAGAAAAATATGAACTGCTTACAGGCCATGGAGGAGCTCAAGAAGGATTTTGATAATCAAGTAAGATAAGTGGAGGAAAAATTGGGAAGAAAAATGAGAATGATTGGAGAATATTATGAAAAGCAAGTCAATAGCCTGCTAAAGGAGACCCAAAAATACAGGAAAAAAGATAACATCTTAAAAAATAGACTAACTGAAATGACAACAGAGGCCCAAAAAGCCAATGAGGACAAGGATGCTTTAAAAAGCCAAATTTGCCAGATGGAAAAGGAATTTCAAAGACTCACTGAAGAGAATAACTCCTTCAAAATTAAATTGGAGAGGGAAGGAACCAAGATGGCGGCATAAGAGCAGCAAGGTACCACAGCTCCCACTTTCTCACCTCAAATACCCATAAAATATGACACTAATCAAATTTAA
Source organism: Pseudochirops corinnae (assembly GCA_028646515.1). Taxonomy (NCBI): domain Eukaryota; kingdom Metazoa; phylum Chordata; class Mammalia; order Diprotodontia; family Pseudocheiridae; genus Pseudochirops; species Pseudochirops corinnae. The sequence goes on along the minus strand of JAQQSV010005768.1, from coordinate 878 downwards.
GGGCTCTAAATCTCACACAAATACACCTCGCACTGAAGGCAGCCCAGCAGGAAGGGGTCATCTCAGTGCTGGGAGCCAAAACCAGCCCATCCTGAAACCGCAGCAAGGCCCTGGGGGCAGCCAGAATGAGCCACAGCTGGAGCTTCAGGAGAGTGGATCAGCAGCAGCTATGGCAGTTTCCAGAATTATCAAGGCATAAGAAACTAGGACTAAGTGAAAGGTCAGTGGAACTCAGCTAAACTTGGGGGAGAAAAGTGGTACAGCCAAACTGCCTTAAGGGCAAGGAAGCAACAGAAGTGACAGCCCTGAAGCCACGTCCACGTACTTGTTTCAGCGCTGCTGGTCTGCAGACTGCAGGGGGCCCAAGTGATCATTCAGTAGGCAAGTGCTCTTGTGTTAAGCAGCCTGGATCAGGATCATGGTTTTGGTTGGTGGGTGCTGGGGTGTGCTTACAGCGAGCCAAAGATAGTGGGGTCATCAAAAAAATGACAGCTCCCTAACAGCTCTGGCAGCTGGAAAAAACCCAGCAATTTGGGACAGAGCTTTCCCTTCTGGAAGCAGAGTTCCACAGAGCTAAAAAATCATTGACTGGCCAACATGAACAGGCAAAGGAAGCAAAGTAAGAACAGCAACCCAACTCTAGATTCCTTCTTTGGGGACAAGAAGGATCAAGGCATGGAACAGGAGGAAGACAACACAGTCAGAACTCCCGCACCAAAAACTTCCAAGAAACATGAAGACTGCCTAAAAGCCATAAGTCAGCATAAGAAGGATTTTGAAAACCAAATGAGAGAAGTGGAGGAAAAATTGGGAAGAGAAATAAGAATGATGCAAGAAAATCATGAAAAAGAGTCAACAACCTGACTGAAGAAAATAAC
>JAQQSV010005767.1:0-14451 GCA_028646515.1 Pseudochirops corinnae | reverse complement strand
ACTTAATAAATATTTATTCTCTTCCCTCTCTTCCAGCTCTGACATTTTATGTTCTATGAAGCTAAGGCCCCTTCTCGCTAGAGTCAGCTAGATACCATAGTAGATGGAATTCTTTGTCTGGAGTCAGGAAGACCTGAGTTCAAATCCAGCCTCATACTAGCTATATGAAACTGGCTGACTCATATAACCTCTGTCTACCTCGGTTTCCTCATCAACAAAATGGGGATGATAATAGCACTTACCCTATAGGGTTGTTGTGAGGATTGAAGTGCTTAGGACATGGCCTGGAACATAGCTAGCACTTAATAAATGCTTATTCCCTCTTCCCTACTCACTATTACGACTTCCCTACTACTAGCTCACCACATAATAGAAGCTCATATTTACGTCAGCTGGCTATCACAGGGCAAGACACGTTATCTGAGTCTATTAATTACTTCAAGTTTAAAATGATCATCATAAAATTTGTACTACTTTCTTTCCAGAGTTACTACTAGGTGGCGCAGTGGATAGAGTGCCAGGCCTGGAGTCAGGAAGACTCATCTTTCTGAGTTCAAATCTGGCCTCAGACACTTACTAGCTGCATGACCCTGGGCAAGTCACTTAACTGTGTCTGTCTTAGTTCTTCATCTGTAAAATGATCTGGAGAAGGAAAAGGCACACTATTCCAGTATCTTTGCCAAGAAAACCCCAAATGGGGTCACATAGGGCCCCTCTTGACTTAAATGATTCAATAGCAACTTTCAAGAGTTGCTATAGCAATTCAATAAAGTAACATACCAGAGATTATTTAGCAAAATTTAGAGTCCTTTACAAATATGAGATCAGATTATTTTTTTCAAAGTTTGGGTGTTACTTTGTCGGGGTATATTGCTTTGTAAATCTTCAAGGACTTTGGAAAGCCTTCATTATCATTGTTTATGGTTTACGAAGATTCTTCAGCTCCAGGTCTGGGGAAAACCCCCAAAAGTCTGCTTGGTAAAATGAACTCGTCATCTGGGGTGGTAGATACTCGTCTCATCCATACCCCGTCACTAGCCATTGGTCCCTCTTGCCAAATGTTGGAAGTCTTCCTCTTCTGCTTGTACATAGTGAGAGTGTTCCTCTGGCTAGTCAGGGTGAAACGCGTGGCTGGTCTCGCCAGGCCCAGCTTTCCATCAGTCTGCAATCTGACAGTGCCTGGGAAGCCTACCAGCTCCTTCTTGCCTTTACGCCTTCATCTGGAAGTTTCTGCTAAACACACTGACATGATTGCTACAATGGCACCAGCATATTAGCACAGTTCATCTTATGGTGAGGGTTCCAGAAAAAGCTCAAACAGTAAAAGCCAAAGCTGCTGGTGTTGTCAGCGATACAGAGTGATGGTGTGGTCAGCGATACAGAGTGATGGTGTGGTCAGCGATACACAGTAATGGTGTGGTCTGGTTGTTGTTTAGACTAACCTGGATCTAAGGTTGTCTTAGTATGAACTATCGTTTTTACTAATTTGACTAGGTTGGGGTGTGTGTGTGTGTGTGTGTATGTGCGTGTGTGTGTGTGTGCATGTGTGTAACTATTTACTCTTCCTTTATTTTCTTTCAGATCTAGATTTTTATCATGGACTTGGATGAAGGCATATAAAGCTATGCATAGAGTGTAGTGGAAGGAAGAAACAATCCCACCTTTAGCGCTACTTGTGTAACCTTGGGCATAACTTAACCTCTCTGGTCCTCACTTTTGTCATGTGTAAAATAAACGGTGCTTGGGGCAGCTAGTTGGTGCAGTAGATAGAGCACTGGCCCTGGAGTCAGGAGGGCATGAGTTCAAATCCAGCCTCAGACATTTACTAGCTCTATGACCCTGAGCAAGTCACTTAACCCCTTACTGCCTCCAAAAAATTAAAATAAAGGGTGTTGGTCTAGATTAATTCCAAGATCTTTCCCAACTCTAAATCTAAGGTGCTAGCATCCTATGATCCCTGCTTGCAAAATATATGGATGATCCAAATTTCAGACAGCCAACATGTCAGATGAAAGAATTCAGAATTTGGGGCTGATTCCTATTAAGGATAAAATCAGTAGTGGTACAGTTGGCTTAAAAAAAATCAGCTTCACAAGTATAGGATGTAGAAAAAGTGGTTAGTCAATAGTTCAAACAACAAATATTAGGAGTTTTAGTGGACTACCAGCTCAATGTGAGTCAACAGTGAGTTATGACAACTATAAAAGCTAAAGGGATCTAAACATGCCTTAAACTAAGACACCATGTCCAGGATGAGGGAGACTTATTAGAGATTCACTTAACTGGCCCCTGTTCTTCTTAGACCCTTTCTCCCAATCTATAGTATTTTATTCAGTTCTGAGATTCCCCATTTTAGGAAGAACCCCGACAACTTTGAGAGCATCCAGGTTGTTGATGATATTGAAGGCTGCATCATATGAGAATCATGTGGAGAGGGAACCAAGTATCTGAAGGATTGTCATACATGGTGCCTTTGGGTTAGAGGCTCTCTCCTGACACAAAGACACTAAACACACCCTAGAGACCTTTCCCTCTTCTGACTTGTTGCTCTCACCCGAGTAATCCAGCAATGTTAGTGTCTGACATTCTGTAAGGGTAGTCACCAGCTCCTCTTACAAACCCTTAGACTCCAACTCTCAAAACAAAAACAGCTTATTTTTCCAATTAATGGAAACAGACAGGACTTGCATATGAGTCAACAGGAGGTAAATTATATCCAATGACTCTGCGAACTACCCTTCATAGAAATATGTACAATATCCATGACTTAGAATTTACCTGAGTAAGTCTAGGACTTTAGCTGAGGGGCTAATGGGACCTGTTCCCACATATCGATGCTCCCTTGGACAGTTCCTTCCACAACACTCACCTGGTGTGGCTCTCAGTAGGAGTCACTGCTCCCCATTGGCAGCATCCTCTCCACTTGCCTTTTCTCTAGCTCGCAGAAGGTCAGCTCACTACCATGATCCTTTGTAACCCCTGCATTCAGCTGCTCAGCTATGGTGCTGCTATGTTGCTCTGTTAAGAATATGAACAAAGCACCGTTTTTCTTAATCCTTCTTAAATACATGACTGCCCAGCTCTAAACTTCTAAAAGTGCAGGTACTATGGAGAATACCTTCCCCATCCCTTCTTACACTACGAAGCACTGCCTCCTCACTTTTGCCTTATAGAATCCTGAGCTTTCTTCAGGGTTCAGCCCAGGCATCAGCTCCTACATTGAGGCTTTTCTCAATCTCCCAAACTGGGAGCATGTTACCCCTTAAAATTATTCTATATTCACTTTGCCTACTATGAAATAAATAACAAATATATAAATATATGAAATATATACTTATCTATGTGCATAACATTCTCCCTCACATTTTTTTTATGGCAGGGACTCTGTGTTTATGAGTTTTTTCCTTATACCTCCAATACCTAATGTACTGTCTGGTTAATAGGTGCTTAATAAAGGCTTATTCAAAAAATGAGTGAATGTCTTCAGTGACTTGAAGGTTCATGTTGAGTCACTGCTGCCTTTCTGCTTTTCTCAGGTAGCACTTCTGCCCCTTGCCTCAGTAGCCTCTGATGGGTCTTGGAGTTTGGAGATAGACCTTCCTTCTCTCCCATTTTCCTTCTTTCTGCCACTGCTTCTAGAAGAAAGTAAGGCCAGAACCAGTTCTTTGGAGCTTGAGTGTCTAGATATTGAGGAGGGAAAAAGATTTATCATTGTTGTTACACGTGGAATAAAAATTAGACTTATTCTGCTTGGCTCTAAGGGACAGAACTGGCCATTATGGGTGGATATTATAGATTTCAACTTGATATAGCAAAAATTTCCTAACAATTAAAGCTATTCAAAAAAGTAATGGGTGTCTGGGAAAGCAGTGAATTCTTCTATTACTGAAGGTCTTCAAGGGGAAGCATTGTCAGGATGTTATGGAGAAGAGATAGCAGATAGCAGAATCTGTTTTGAAAGACCATTATATTTGGAGTTATGACTTGTGTGACTTCAGGAAAATAACTTAATCTTAATCTTGGCCTAAATTTCCTTCTTTATAAAACAAAGTAGGGGAGGCAACATGGTGCCATGGGTAGAGCACTACCCACTTTAACACAGAAAGAACTAGGTTTGAATCCGGCCTTTGCCATTTCTAAGCTGTGTGACTTAGGAGAGTCAGTCACCTTGGTTTGGGCCCTGGTTTTCTTGTCTTTAAAATGAAAGGGTTGGGCTCAGTCATCTCTAGAGTCCCTGCCAGCTCTAACATGGGATTCTGCCTTCACCGTTTGCTCTGCAAACTTAAAAACACCATATAAACGCTAGTTATTATTATTGCTAATACTCCTGGTTGTTAGAACTTGGCCACAGCTGTTATCCTGAGAATGATGCTCCCAACCCTCATCCTTCCCTTCTCTCTATTCCAAAAGGCAGTGACAGCCAGACAGCCATCCCTTGGTTGTGAATGTAAATATCACCTCTAATCTTTAAGGTCCTGACACCAGGGAGGGTGACCTACCATTCTGATAATGATTCACTATCGAATATGACGAGGAATAGGCTGATAGTTTCAAGGTAATGGCCTTTAATGGACGCAGCATTAATCCTTTACGGCTGCATAACTATATGTTCTGATGGAGTCTCTTAAATAAAGTTTACACTTGGCAATTAATTTAGCAAAATTCCAAGTTAAATGGCTTGCAGTAAAAATATTAAACATATTATGGCAGCCATGACATGATCTCCTAAATGAATGAGATGTTTAATTATTTTAGAAAAGAAATATAAATAGTGTCAGAGTTAACCACCAGACACTTTCATATAACTTCCGCCCAATTTCTCAAATCATTATTTATACAGTGGAGAGGCATAAAGATTTAATAAATGACTCTTTGGGATATTGCTTTTGGTAGAGTTGGTAGGGCCCGCAATTATACCATTGATGTAGAGGGAAAAAACCCACCAGGGAAATCTCCAGAGTGCTTTCTCCAAACATAAGGAGCTGGGGATGAAAGATAATATGTAAAGAAGATGCTTGGGGGGTAACTCATTAGTTTGCTGCCTTAAGTTATGACTCAGAATGCTCTCACACAGCCCTGGAATGTCAGTCCTGGGGAGAACCTGAGACACCATCCAGTCTAATCCCCTCATTCCCTGATTCCCCCGACTTAAATTTGATCTCTTCTTCTTTGCATTTTCCTAGAATGCTCTGTCTCCTGTGCCTCTATCATATTTCACTTTGTGTCATATTTTTTTAGTTTAGAAGGAAGAGGAATGTGGGAGGGGCCTGGAGGCTTCCTTCACAGCTCACCTTTGGCACCGCCATCTCCATGAAGTCTTTTCCTGATCCCCATCCCCAGCTTCTGGAAACTGTATCCATTTTGCATATATTCTGCATGCTTTCATATGTATAAAAACTGAACGTCCCATTAGAAATATAAGACACTTTGAGGGCAGGAATGGTCATCTTCATATTTGGCTTGGCAAATGGTAAGCTCTTACATATTTATTGATTGAGTGAGTGATACCATACAAGCACTGGTTGAAGGGATTGGGGGTATTTTAGGCTGTAAGGAAAATCTTCCTAACTATCAGATCTGTCTAAAGGTGGAATGGGCTATTTTATGAGGGAGGGAGTTCCTCATCATGGGAAATTTTTGAATGATCATTTGCTCAGAGCTAACGTAGACAGGTTTCTCCTTTGGCTCTGGAGTTCTGTGACTCTATCAGCTTCTCAAAATCAGGGAGCACATCATTTTTCAGCTTTGTGACCATCTCCAATGCCCTGCATAGGACACTGCAAATGGTAGGTGCTTAAGAAACATTACTTGAATTGAATTGTGTAGGAAACTGAGTCCCAGAAAGGGGAGGTAACTTGTTTGAAGTCACATAATCAGTAGGAGAACTTAGATTAAAACCTGTTCCTCCTGACTATTTGTCCAGGGTCTTCATCATTGTATTGATTTTTCTGTCTTGTCCATGAGAAAAAGAAGAAGTAATTTTGGTGGTTGGGTTAGGAGACAGGGCTTCTCTCGGCAGAATTTACTAATCATATTATCTTATACCTTTGTCTCATCCAGGAAGAATAATAAGCAATAATGATGACAATAAAATTTGTTTTCATCATCATCATCATCATTATATTTCACAGAGGGGTGTGGTGGATAGAGTACTGGCCTCAAGGTCATGAAGCTCTGGATTCAAGTCCTATTTCTGACACATATTTGCTGTGTGACACTAGCAAGTATCTCAACCTCTCAGTGCTTTATAGGTAACCCTTCAAGGCAATCACAGGCATTAGTAGATTTCCCTCACCTAGGAATTCTCTATACAATGGAAATCACAGGTCCAACCTCTATCCGTAGTAAAAATAGCAATAATAATAATAACAACCTATATTTCTATGGCACCTTAAAGTTTTCCAAGGAATTTCCTCATAATCCATGAAGTAGATAATATAAAATATTTTATCCATTATACAGATGAAGAACATGAGGTTTTAGTGAAACTAAATGACTTGTCCAGGGTCACACAGCTAGCACATGCTGGAGCTGGCACACCAAGCAGGACAAAGGCACTAGCCTGGATTCTTTAGGGTTTTTGTTGTTGTTCAGTCATTTTTCCATCATGTCCAACTCTTTGTTACCCCGTTTGGAGTTTTCTTGGCAAAGATACTGGAGTGGTTAGTTATTTCCTTCTCCAGCTCATTTTACAAATGAGTAAACTGAGGCAAACAGAGTTAAGTGACTCACCCAAGGTCACACATCTAGTACATGTCAGAGATCAAATTTGAACTGAGAAAGATGAGTCTTTTTGACTTCACGCACGGTACTTTATCCACTGGGTCATCTAGCTGTCATAGATTTATTAGAGAAGTCCTGAGTCTTCACCTACATTCTCTATTACCTGCTATTCCCCCACTAGAGCTCCGTACCTTTAGTTTGGGGTCCTATTTCCCTTAAAATGTCCATGTCCACAGGAAAGACACCATGACCTTTTCCCTGGCCATCTCCTAGGCCTGGAATGCCCTCCCTTCCCCTCACATTTATCTCATAAAATCCCTCCCTTCAAGATAAAAGCTCAAACATCATCTTCAGGAAATCTCTCCTGGTCTCTCAAGTGCTAGGACCCTCCCTACCTAATTACCTTGTGTTTAACTGTTGTGTATAGTGTTAATACTTTGTACTCTTTTTATTTGTTGAGAGTACAAATTGTTTTATTATTCACGTGTATCTCCAGAACTTAGCATAATGTCTGCTATGTAGCAGGTACTAAGTAAATGCTTTATGACTGATTAGATGACCCAATGCATAAAGTCCTAGACTGGGATCTAGGTCCTATCCTCAATGTCTGTGGCCATTGAGAATGCTAAGGATGGCAGTGGAATTCTTTCTCCAGATGAAAAGAATTAAGAAGAAGCTAGAAGATGGGATTGACCACACATTCTACATTGAATGGTACCTGTACCACACTACTATTGCAGGCTGAACCTGGGACTCCATCTCTTGCTACACCCCTCAAGGAACTTGTGATTCTTATTTTAAGCCTTTTTTTCTGCTTCAGAACTAGAGTCAGTAAGACAAGAGTTCAAATCTCGCCTCAGCCATTTACTATCTATGTGATTCTGGGAAAGTAATTTATTTTCCATGCTTCAATCTCCTCAATTGAAAAATGAGAGGGTTGAACTTAATGGCTTCTAAGGTCCCTGCTAGCTCTAAATCAATGACCCTATGATCCTAGTAGGGCTACAGTTTCAACAGTGGCATGACCTAGCTGATCATAAAAACAGCACATAACAAATCAATTGTGGTTGAGCAAAGTAGCAAGATCAGGATTGTGGCAAGGAAAACATCAGCATCAGAGGGACCCCCAGAAAGAAAATTAGACTTGGTTGTTTGATCAGACAATACCCAATGCATAAATGAAATGTGAAATGACTAATTAGCAAACTTATGAAAAATGTCTCATTTTTTGTTTTGTTTTTTTTTAAACTGTACTTGGACAGTACTTTACAAGCAGGCTTTGATGTCCCAACCGCCTGTACTAGTATTAATAAATTAAGCTACTAGATTCTGATAAGATCATTCTGTAAGATATGCTATGATTCTGTTATACTTATATTGCTTTCTTCAAATAGGAATAAATCATCTGTCTTATATTCAATTCGTACTTGTATACATAGTACTCTTCTTTAATGGAGGAAATCCCAGACTAAAGTCAAAAGTAAGATTGCCAGTAGCCAGAACTGGATGATCCGATGAATGTGAGGAGTCTATGTTCTCTTAGTTAAGGGTCATTCTTCTGTGGAGCTGAACCCCTGGCAAGCCACAGAAACAGAGTACAGGCTAGGCAGTGGTACAAGTCACCAACCCCTGTGGCTTCTGCCAAGACGTGCCTGTAGCCCAGCAATAGCCTTATCTGTGTTCATACTTTCTCTCTTTAGAGAATGTAATTTCCTTGAAGGCAGAAACCAGTTCGTTTTTACCACAGAACCAAACATGGTACCTGGTTTATAATAGATACTCAATAGTTTGTTGACTGATCCTTGACTGAACAGGGAAGAACAACTAGGTGAGCTCTGCTGTGCCCTAAGCCAGGTAAAAGGGATTGTGGTTGACCCCATGGGTAATACACAGAAGATAAGACGATGCACTGGAAAGCATGCCTCTTCTCTCTGTTCACCATCTTTGGAATGCACCGTGGGTTAGCAAGAATCAAATTAAGATAAAATCAGCAAATATTTATTAAGCACCTACTATGCACAGAATCCTGCTGCGTGGGCTCACTTCCCCAGGCCTTTCTCCATTCCTCTTCAGATGCTTGTGTTCTCAGAGTGTAGCAGCAGACTCAGCAACCAGTGCCCACCAGCCTGTTGTAGCTTCCCGAGGCAAATGTTCCCCAGGAGCATGCAAGAAGGGGCATAATCCATGACTCCAAATCATTTGATCTTCACACCCAGCATTTTTTATTCCCCTTAAATTCTCCAGCCAAATGTAGCAGGAAACCGTGTAGATCATTTAAATAAAGAAGTCAATCTGTGAAACATTCAGGCCTCTCTAGAGCACCGCTGGGGTAATCTGCTCCTGACAAGCTGTAAATGGACCAGGCAAAATACATCTGCTAATACCCATGCCTGCATTATGCACCACAATGGAGCTGCATGCTCCTTTCCTCACTGCGCTATAGCGGAGAACATCACCATAATTCAAAGCAGGTGGAAGCATTTGGTCTACAAATTTCCCTTTCCTTCCAACTCCAAACAATTTGCTCCTTTTAATGTGTGTGTGAGCGATAAAATCACAGGCTGATCCAATTCTAATGTTATTTTTATTTATATACCTGAATACTCAAGAACATCTGCTTTGCGGAGATTCATCATTCAAAAGACTTAATTAAAATAATGCTGAGTGTCTAACTCAGCATGGATTACCAAAGCAAATGTTTGTTTTGCTATCATCAATTAAGGCTGTATTCATAAAAACAACTCCTGCAGGAGAGTGTGTACTTTGAATCCCTTCTGCCAAACTCTTAGGGAAAGGAGGAAGAGGAGGAGGAGATGGAGACGGTACAGGGGACTCTTCTCTGTTGTTCAAACCCTCATTCCAATACCATCCTTGGAACCACAGTATAACTTATGTTTCTCACTTTTATGGATCCCCTTATGTCCTCAGTGTAGGTGCTCCTCTACCTTGCACTGAGGCAGACAACAGTCCTTCCCATGTCTGTAGTCATCCACAATCTACCAAAACAGAAATTCCTCACAGCAGGGTCAAGGAATGGGTTAGACAAGTGTGAATACCTTGAATTACAAAGACAATTACTCAGAGAAGTGAACTTGCCTAGATAATGAGCTAATAAGTGAGAGGATGTGCAGGTTGAACCCAGACCTTCACATTAAAGTCCAGTCTACTTCCCACCATTCTACATTGCATTTGTTGCTCCTTTTTCTGTGTGATTCTTGTCTATGTTTCACCACAGATCTTCTGTGGAGGACTCATCCAGCATACTGATTCTTGTCCTATGCATCTTCCCCATCTCTGCTAAACTCTTAAGAGAAAGCTGCCTACACTCTCTGCCTCCACCTTCTTTCCTCTCACTCACTTCTAAACTTTCTGCAGTCTGGCTCATCATTCACTCTTCAAAATTACTAATAATCTCTTAATTACCAAATCTTCTCACTCCCCATTCTTCTTGACCTTTCAGAAACATTGATCCTGTCCATTGCCTTCTCCTGAATGTTCTGTTCAGGTTCTCCCCTTAGTCTCCTTGTCTGGATCTTCATCCAGGTCACACTCATTAACTGCAACTGTCTCCTTATCCAGGGTTGGGGAACTTGTGGCTTTGAGGCTACATGTGGCCCTCTAGGTCCTCAAGGAGAGCCCTTTGACTGAATCAAACTGCATAGACCAAATCCCCTTAATAAAAGGATTTGTTCTGTAAAACTTGGACTCAGTCCAAAAACTACACCCAATAACCTAGAAGGCCACATGTGACCTTCTGGCCACAGGTTCCTCTCCCCTCTCTGTCCTGGATGCTCTGCTCTTCTCTCTCTATACCATCTAATTAACTGATCTCATTGGTTCCCATGGGTTCAGTTTTCTCTACACCTATTCCCATCTTTTTTTTGTTGTTGTTGTTTTGTTTTTATTTTATTCCCATATCTTTATATCTACCCCCAATATCTCCTGAGCTCCAGTCTCTTCTAATTAACTGGCTTTTGGACATCCCTGATTGGATATTCTGTAGATATCTTAAACTCAATAGGTCCAAAACAAAATTCATTATCTTTCCCCCAAAACCTTATTGTAGATTTCAACTTGATATAGCAAAAATTTCCTAACAATTAAAGCTATTCAAAAAAGTAATGGACTTCTGGGAAAGCAGTGAAATCTTCTATTACTGAAGGTCTTCAAGGGGAAGCATTGTCAGGATTCTATGGAGAAGAGATAGCAGATAACAGAATCCATTTTGAAAGACTCTATATTTGGAATTATGACTTGTGTGATTTTAGGGAAATGACTTAATCTTAATCTTGGCCTAAATTTCCACCTTTATAAAACAAAGTGGGAGAGGCAGCATGGTGACATGGGTAGAGCATTACTGTCAAGGACTCCACCATCTTCCCAGTCCTGCAAAGTCACAACCTGGGTGTCATCCTTGATTTTTTTTTCTTTTTTGAGGGCAATTGGGGTTAAGTGACTTGCCCAAAGTCACACGGCTAGTGAGTGTTAAAGTGTCTGAGGTCGGATTTGAACTCAGGTCTTCCTGACTCCACGGTGCTCTATTCACTGTGCTATCTAGCCGTCCCCCAGCCTTGACTTTTCATACCACTCATCCCACATCCCATATAGCCGACCTGCTGCTGTTTTCACCTGTATGACATCTCTCATCTATACTCTCTTCTCTCTACTGAATCTGGTGCAGGCCCTCATCAGCTCAAGCCTGGATGACTGCAATAGTAGGCTGATTGGTTTCCTTTCCTCAAGCCTCTCCCCATTCCAATCCACCCTCCCTTCAACTGCCAAAATGATCTTCCAAAAGTGCAAGTCCAACTATATCACACATGCATGCCCCTATTAAATAAACTCCAGTGACTCCCTATTAACTCCAAGATCAAATATGAAATCTTCTGGCACCTAAAACCCTTCACAAACTGATCTCTTCCTACGTTTCCAGTCCCCTTACACTTAATTTCCCTCCATGCACTCTACAACAGCTGCCTTCTCACTATACTTCACACACAACACTCTCTCTCGCAATTTGGCAATTTTTCAGTGGATGCATCTCATGCCTGGAATGCTCTCCTTCCTCAACTCCACCAATACTCTGACTTCCCTGGCTTCAAGAATCAGCTCAAATCCCACATTCTTCAAGAAGCTCAGCCTAGTCCTCTCTTCCCTTTGCTCCCCCCAACTACCTCACCAGTGACTTCCTCTTCATTGCCCAGCATATAATGGGAGCCTAATAAATGCTTGTTGATTTTCTTCCCCATTAAAATGTGAGTTCTTTGAGGGTAAGCAAGGACTTTGGATTTTTCCCTTTCTTTCTATCCCCAGTGCTTAGTTCAGTGCCTGGAACACAGTGATGACTTATTAAATGCTTGTGTATTGACTGACAGGCTGACCCCTTTGTGCCCTCTGCTATTCATCTGTTATCCTTTGTTATTGATATGTGACCCACCCAATTTCATTTTCTGATCATACATGTCCTTGATGACATCTTTCATGCTGTTTCTCACCCACAAGCCACTACTGATAATAAACTGCAACCTGCTTCTGCCCGTTGTGCATCTATCTGCTGTCCTTTGTGTACCATGGTAATTTTCATGATATTGTCGCATTCCATGATGTGAAGCCAGATATTGTTACCAGAAGATCATTGATGTTGAAAAGATGGGCTTTGATGTATAACCTATATCAGATTGCTTGCCATCTTGGGGAGAGAAGGACAGAGAAAAATTTGGAACTCGAAATCTTTCCAAAAAAATGAATGTTGAACATTGTCTTTATGTGTAATTGGGGGAAAAAATACTATTAAATTAAAAAGTGAAGATTCAGAAAAAGAAAAGATGGGATTAGGTGGCACAAGTAGCTCAGGATCCTTGAGAGTGTCATATAGTTCCCCAACCTGACAGGAGCCCATTCTTCTCCTCTTCTTCAATTCTGGACCCAGTTTGCCATGATAACACCTCCACCTCTCCTGTGATTTCCCAGAGACAGGTGGAAGGTTGCGACATCACATGCAAAGAGATATAAAGAATTTAGGTAATGAACTGAATTATTCAAGGAAATTCAATATACTTTGCTTAAATTTTCCAAATACTGGAAGTAAAATGGACTCATTAGTACTCAGCCATCATCATTTCTTCTGGGATCCTGTGTCTGGAGTTGTAGACCTCTCATTCATAGTAAAGTGAGCAGGACCAGGAGAACATTGTACACAGCCACAGTGTGCGAGGACTGATTTTGATAGACTTAGCCCTTCTTAGCAATACAAGGACCTGACACAATTCCAAAGGACTCATGATGGAAAATGCCATCCCCATCCAGAGAAAGAACTACTGAATCTGAATGCAGAGCAAAACAGACTATTTTCTTTTTTTTGTTTTGTTTTATTTTTTCTTTCTCATGGTTTCTCCCATTTATTATAATTCTTCTATGAAACATGACTAATGTGATCAAATGTTTCATAGGAATGTATATGTCGAGCCCATATCAGATTGCATGCCATCTTTGGGAGGGAGGGGGAAGGAAGGGGGGAAAATGGAAAACTTACGGAAGTGAACATTGAAAACTAAAAATAAAGAAATTAACCAAATAAAAGAAAAATTAAAAAAGAGAACTCTCACTCATAGCATAGGGGAAACTGTAGCCCTGCTAGAAAGCATGGCACAAAGACTTCAGGGGATTTGTCTTGGATTCCAATCCTGATTCTCCCACTGACTCAGTATGGTGCCCTGGGCAAGTAGTCTTTCTTTTCTAAGCCTCAATTTCGGTAAAGTAAAGTGGTTGGAGTAGGTGGTCTCCAGTGTCCTTTTGCATCTGTAATGTCCCTCGTAGGTTGCTAGATCATTGCTTAGTTCTTCCTTTCACCTTGTGTAGGGATGTCATTCCAGGCAGCTGAGGATCAAACATCAGCATGATGTTCAGGCATGAATACTGAATTTGAAGTCAGAAGAACCACCTGGGCTGTAGTCCCAGCTTTGCCCTTTACTAAGTTATATGACCTTGGTCAAATCACTTATCTCTGAGTCTTGCCTTCCTCTGAGGTCAGCTAGGAGAAGCAGTGGTCTGGAGACAGGAAGCTCTGAGTTCAAATCCAGCCTCAGACACTTCCTAGCTATGTGATCTTGGACAAGGCACTTAATTCTGTCTGCCTCAGTTTCTTGAACTGTAAAATGGGTATAATAATAGCCCCTACCTCTCAAGGCTATTGTGTGGATCAAATAAGATAATACTTGTAAAGCACAGTGCTGGTACATATTAATTTTTTTTTCTTTTTTCCCCTTTCCTTCATTATCCTCATCTTTCAAGTAGAGATAACTGTACTGTCCTCTTTTACAGGGTTGTTCAATTGTGCTTTTAAAGAATCAAAAGAAATTATATAAGACATTTTAGAAATGGTAATCACATGACTTATGTTATCCTAAATGTGTCTTTTCTGTCAATTCATTCTGCTCTCTGGTATTCAATCAACAAACATTCCCAAGGTACCTATTAGTTAGAGGATCCTATACTGGATATTGAAAGAAATACGAAGATCATAGGATCAAAAGATGACTATGATAGTTCCTATTTCCTTAGACTTTGGGATGTAGAAGAAAAGACACTGAACTTGGATTCTAAAGACATGGGTTCAAATACCAATGGTGATATTTACTTCCTGTGTGACCTTGAACAGGTCATTTCCCTACCTGGAGGCCCAAATTGCTAATAACTAAACTGGGATGATTGATCCTGGTAAAACTTACC
>JAQQSV010005766.1:0-14451 GCA_028646515.1 Pseudochirops corinnae | reverse complement strand
GGGGGGGGGGGAAGGGAGGGGAGAAAATCTGAAACTCAAGTGATTGTGGAACTGAATCTTGTAAATAAAAAGTAAATGAGCAAAAAAAAAAAAAAAGATGAGCATTTTAATGAACCTGGTGCATCAGTTCTGTAAAATTCTGCCTGCCTCTATTAGGTCAAAGATCCCTTAGCATACCTCCTTTGGTGTATTGAGGTTTGAAGTTATACCATTGACTAATGAAGTAATTTTTTTTTTCAAAAGAAAAACAACTCCTTTTTATTCAAGTTTAGAAAAGACAGCTACCCTGAGCTGATTTTCCCCCTCAGACTTTTCATTCCAATACAAAAATTCCCATTATGACCCCACCCCCACCCTCATACAACCCCTCTCATTTAAATCAAAAGAGGCTGACTAACTTGCTCAACTGCTACTGAACAAGAAGTTTCTTCCTTCCCCATATATTTCCCAAATAGGTGAAATCTACCCACTGTTTAAAAATGAGCAAGTGGTTATGTAAAACAAGGAATTTATTGTGTAACATATGTAATGGAACAACTTAAGGGTCCAACATATCTACAACACTGACTTTTCACAAACATCTAGCTTGTGAGAGTCTCCGCAAATTAAAAAAATTCCTGTGGAAATGTAGATTATAACAGAAAGTATGCTACAATAAAGTTTCTTGCCTGGTACACAGACATTAGTGATGAAAGAGAGAGGACGTCATCTGCTTGGAATGCCTCGCCATCTTCCTCCCAGCCCAGTTGAAGTTTCCTTAATTCAAAAAGGTTTGGGTTTAGCTGCTCGTTGAGGTTGTACTGTTTGCCCTACTGGTGTTGGCAAAAGGGCTGGCTTCTCCCACATCATTGGACGCTTTGCAGGCTGGTGTGGTGCATATGCCAGGAGACTAGGTCTTTTAGAAGGTACTGCTAGAAGGGGAGGAGGTTTACCCTTGGGCCCACAATATCCTGGTGTTGGAAGGAGTCCTCTAGGCCTATCACCTAATAAAGGAAGCTTAACTGGAGGAAGCAGAGGCTGGCCCTGGAAGGAGTTCCTACCAGGGGTTAGAAGAAGAGGAGGTGGTTTGCCCATAGTATGAGATCTTGGCATCAAATTAGCTTCAATCAAAGCATTTACAACTGCAGTTGAAGTATCTGGTGTCTCAACAACACCTTCCAGTTCCTCTTTACTTGTCTTCAGGTAGCCACTGATGGTGTCCAGCTCCTCCTGATACAAATGTTTTCCTTCACTTAGTAGGAAGAGGAGGTGTTTGATGCCTAGAGGCACTGAGTAGCTTTCACAGAGGTCTTGTTCTAAGTAGTCATCTACCAGATCAGGTGCTTTTTGTGAAATCCCAGCACCTTCTTGCTGTTCTCGCTCAGCCAAAATAGTCCCAAATTCCTTAGCTACTAGAGCCAATGCATCTTTCAGGGGCATATGGCGATGTATTGTGATAGACTTGTGAAGTGAAATTACAGTGCATGAGGAGAGCGCTACATTGGACTGTTCAACAAGAATACAAAAAGGCGGACCATCATTTTTCACCTCCTGGAGTGCGGAGGTCAGACTCGCTTCTGACGTCAGATAAATCATTTCCACCACAAGGCCATGGTCTTGCAAACAATGACCTATGCTTACTGCATAGTCCCTTTGGTCTTTGTTGATGGAAACACTGGTGCAATCTGAAGGCCTTTCTTTATCATATTCATACTTTATCAGTTGGTGAAAGTGCTGGTAGAGCTGCTCTTTTCAACATTCCTTATTGTGGTCATTATCTTTATGGGAAGATTGGTGTCTCTCAAGGTTATCTTCACTTCCTTTAGAATATTCACACTCTTTCACCGATAATTCTTCAAAGTTACTTTTAGTGTCTTCACTTTCCTTTATGTGACCATCTCCAGGAGAAATGATCAGATGAGGTTTATAAGGATTTATGCTTTTATTTGCAGCACATCTTTGAGTTTGTCCTCTTTTAACCTTGACCCACGAAGACATTTTTAAATCCTTTTATTCCTGGAGATGCTGCTGCTGGATTTCTCTCCTCCCTTTTGGTAAGAAAGCAGGCAGAAGTCTCCCTCCACCCTTGTCTTTCAAGCAAACCTGGAGCTGGGAGGTGGCGCAACCGGGCGTCCAGCTCCAAGCCTCCAGCTGCACGATCCCCCACTCTCACCCAGGAGCAGCTGAGGCGGTCCAGGCCCAACACTGCCCTAATGAAGTAATTTTTTTCGTTAACAAAAATAGAGTTTAAGCATATTTTTTAAATGAAAAATTACTCTAAACATTTGAATGGGTCCTTCCTATGATTTGTTTGGCTACTCCCTCCAAAAGTATGAATCTGAACTTAGGTAGACTTTCTTATGCTGTTTAAAACTCTTCTAGAACAACACTACTTTCCTGCTTCTGAAGGCCACTGGTCTTAGCTCCATCAATTAGTTTTATTAACAGTTTGAATTCTGCCCTTTGATATAATCACCAAATAAAATTACCAGTAAAAATTGAGACTTTGCATTCATTTTTGTGATCTCTTCATTTTATGTGAGTTTAAGATAAACTTACTGTTTTTCTTTTTCCTCTTTTTGGAGGGAAAGAGGAGTTAATATTTTTGAGCATGAGATTTAAAGTTGAAAGATCTTTGCTCAAAATATAGGTGCCCCTTTGACAACTTGTGTGAGCTTGAACATCTCCTTATTTCCCACTAGGGTTCAGTTTCTGCAAATATAAAATAAAGGAAGTTTGAATTAGATTGTCTCCAAGGTCCCTTCCAGCCCTTAAATTCTACTGTTATAATCCTAAGTGTTTTATATGAGTTTTCATGTTAAACATTTTAGAATGTTGCTGGCTTTAAAATCCAAACCCAGAAATTTGCCATCCTTTTCTCTAGCTACAGAAAATGCATTTGGTAGTGTTTGTTTAGTTTACTTATAAATAAAATTGGCCCTTCTTAGGGTGACCAAATAAAAGTATGTATGGATAAGTATTTCTGTAAAAATCAAAATTGAGATTGCTGACCTTTCAAAAGTAACATGCTCATGTTCCAACTTTTTCCTTGTGAAAAATGAGCTTATGCATTTTTCAGTGTGCTAACTCCCAGAAGAGAATGGAAGGGGAGGAATAGGGCTAGCACTACCATAGCTGGTATGGATAGGATTAAGGATGGGCATTTGGGGGCATTCGTGTGATTTCATAGTTTTCTTCCCAGATAAAGAAACTCCTTCTACTGATGGAAGTTCCACATCTTCTCAGCAACTGCTAGTAGCATCTGTACTCTAAGCTTTATCTAATATACCTATTTTCACACAGCCAATGTGGGTCACAGATAAGTAAGACTTAACTTGGGTCTTTCCGACTCCAAAGCCAGTTCTCTGTTCGCTAACAGGTGAGAATTGTCGATAGTGTTGGTTGTCTCTGGTGAAGCTGTGAAAATCAGCAGAAAAGAGGGTTTGATAGCAGTGCCTGCCTTCTATGCCATAGATTGCCAATACTTGATTTAGTATGGGCTACTGTATAGATAAGGCTGTCCCTTTTGTGATTTTCAATGACAAAGATCTTTGTGTACTGTAATCATTGTCATTACTGGTACCTTTGGAAAACCTGAAAAGTGTTTTTAAGATATCTAATGGGAAAACTTTGTTATTTATTTGTTCTTTGTTTTTTGGTTGTGTCTGACTCTTTGTGACCCCAATTTGGGGTTGTCTTGGCAAAAGTGCTGGAATGGTTTTCCATTTTCTTCTCCCATACATTTTACTGATGAAGAAACTGAGACAAACAGGGTTAAAGTCACTTGCCCAGGATCACACAGCTGATAAGTATCTAAGACTGGATTTGAACTCAAGAAGATGAGTTCTGACTAAAGCCTGACTCCAGGCCCAAAGCTCTCTATTGTACCACCTACTCACTGAATCAGCTGCCCTATGGGGAAACTGCTCCTTTCTATATAGTTAATGGGAACCAAGAACTAGAGAGTTAATTTTTTTTTTAAATCAAGCCATGATGTTTTAGAGTCATACACTCTATAAAATATTGACCTATTTGAAAAATTTTGTAAAGAAACTAGTCCTTCCCCCTGGGAAGCAGGGAAGATAGAAAACATGTACATCTTTAACTACTCTTTGCAGAAAGGGCAGTGCTAAGGTTACTGTAGCTCCTCATTGGGAATGGTACCTAACTATGGTTTTGTGCCTGAGTCTAGGAGGCGGTAGGTATAGCCAGAGATCAGTGTTTAGGGAATGGCAAAACAATCCCTTCTCTATAGCACCTCCACTGCAAGTAAGGTAAAGTGCTATTGCTATTGTTTTACATTTAGAATGTGTTTAGCATTTAACATCATGATTCTCCCCCTACCTCCACTTTTTTCTAAAGATCTCCATGTTTTCTAGAAAATTTTTAAATGTTACTTTCAAATGACTGCTTTTGTTTATGCTGTAAATAAATTAAAACTATAGAAAATAACATTACCTCAAAAAATCTGACTAATGTTAAATCTCATGAAAAATCGAGAAATCTTTGCCATTGAATCGCCTTATATTGGTATCATACTCTCCATATTCCTAATTGTTGGTCTTTTGAAATTTTTGTGCTACATGTTACAAATTTTCTTTTGTTCTTTGAAAGTTAAAGGTCATGTGGAGATTATCTTATCAAATCTTATCATTTTATATGTGATTAAACTCAGACCTAAAGAATTTGAACAACCTGTCCAATGTAACACTCTCCTAGAATAGCACATATTTACCTGGTTCTGGGTATTAATTCTTCCAAGATTAAACATTATGGTTTTAACTAAGATATCTGCACTAATAGGCAAATTTCTAAATGTTTTTTTAAATAACATTTTAATTTGTATGTTGTTCTTACATCACTCTTTCACAATCTTTCTCCCCTTTTGTTTTTAAAGCAAAGAATTTTATAAAGAGGAAAATTCAGTTCTGCAAAACCAACTAATATATCATCCAAGTCCAGTATTGTGTGCACTTTCCATATTTGTAGACCCTCTACCTCTGCAAAGAAGGAAGGAAGATGCATTCTTGTCTCCCTTTTGGGACCAACCTTGCTCATAATCTAAAGGTTGTTTCTGAAACACATCATTCATTGATACTCCAGACTCTGATCAGATACTATGTGATTATTTCCTGTAACCTGGAACTTGAGAGCCACACTTCTCATATTGCTTTTAGCCTTTATTGAGTAATATAGACCTAAACATAAGGGAAGTTTACATACCACAAAGGATATATCTCTTTGGTCCTTTTAACTTCACTGCTTTTTACTCTATCACTGATTGTGGCAGACTCAGGTGATTCTAACAATCACAGGAGATATGCTGAATTGTGGTTTTAAAATTGTTCTACCCATAGTTTTATTAGTCTTAGAGAAAAACAGCAAATTTTGACTTTACTTGTTATAAGCATCAAAGACAAAACATTGGAAGGAACTTTAGAGGCCCTCAGATCTAATCCATATCTAAATAAGACTCTCTTTCATAACTCCCCTGATAAGTGGTCACATTCAGCCTTTACTTAAAAGATTTATAGTTAAAGTTCAGCCCACATCCTACCAAGGGGAGCTCATTCCACTTTAACTATAATTATTTGGAAGTTTTTCCTTATATAAAGCCTAAATCTTCTCCTCTGTGACTTCTACGCATTGTTTCAAGTTCTACCCTCTCAAGTCAAGCAGTACAAGTCTTATCTCTTTTCCATAGGATGTCCCTTCAGATAATTGAAGATAGTTATTATGTCTTAGGGTCATGTCTTTATTTCACCATGACTTTTTTACCCCATGATCTCGTGGCACCTCAGTAATCACATTTGGCAATTCTTTCAGTGCTCCTGGGGTACATGTAGTTCATCTCAACCCAGTAACTTACACTTATCCCAGTTAGGGTACTCTCTTACTATCTCCCTCTTTATCTTCAGTTTCAGTGTCCTATTTCAGTGTCATTTATAGTCCAAAGATAATTCTCTTTGTCAAGAGAAAAAAAGATTTGAGCAGCTTTCCCTTCTCTCTGTTCTTTTATCCCATTCATCCTGAGCCAGAAGTCTTATCTCTTCTTTGATGATCTTCTTTTCCTCAGTAGTTTTTGAATACCTTTAACTTTCCTTTCTAGCCTCAGCTTATTCTGAGCTTTAATACCCTAGACTTTTGACATTTCTTATAGGATCATACCACATTTTTGTGTTTATTTTCTCTTACTAGCATTTGTCTTCTGTACAAATCTTTTAAAAAGTAAGTTATAAAATAAAATCTAAGTTGCCTCTATATCTGACTCTTTAGAAAAGTTCTCCCTCTTATTCTTCATCAGAATTGTTTCTCATTATTTCTTTAGAATTTAATTCCTGAGAGCTTTCCATCCCTTTCAGGCTAATCCCTTATCAAATTTTAGATTATGAGTTCCTATTCTATTTCTCTGAATTTTTTTTTTAAGTATATACTCTTAAAAACCTTAGTTACCAGCCTTCCTCTCCTTCCTTATCATAAATTCTAAAATAAAATAGTTTCTTCTTTTCAATGTTCACATGGTTTCTCCCCCAGCAACCATTTCCTCCTTGCTGATGAGAATCCAGGTCAGAATGGTTCCTCTCCTTGGTTCCTCCATTCAGAGGGTCCTCAAGGTCAAAACTATTTTCATAATTGTACTAACACATTTTAATTTATTAATTTATACTACATTAAATATTGACACACATAACCCATGTGAACAGAAGCTCCTGGGGTTCTTTAAGAGAATAAAGAGGTCCAAG
Source organism: Pseudochirops corinnae (assembly GCA_028646515.1). Classification (NCBI taxonomy): domain Eukaryota; kingdom Metazoa; phylum Chordata; class Mammalia; order Diprotodontia; family Pseudocheiridae; genus Pseudochirops; species Pseudochirops corinnae. Next base: position 7,729 of record JAQQSV010005766.1, on the reverse strand, counting down.
ACCAAAAAGTTTGAGAACTTCTGAATCTATTGAATATGTTCTTCTGCACAGTGAAAAACTGCTAGAGACATTTGCTGAGTGTAAAAGTAAGATATGATACCTAATTTTTATCTCTTTAAGAACTTGGGGAGAACTGAGAAATAAGGCTTAAGAATAAACTCATGAAATTACATGTAAATTGGCAGGGCAGGTGGATTCTGGTTGCTCCGTGAAGTTAGTATTATATGATATTGTGGTTGGAATTTCAGGTTCAGCTTCTCCAAAAAAATCACCCATAAAATTTTTCATATTCACTGTAAAGGACAAAGGGTATCTAAAGGCTTAGGATATTTCACCATTAAGTATAAGTGACCTCTGAGAAAACTGCCAATCATTATTATTATTATTATTATTATTATTATTTTTGCTTTTTGGAGGGCATTTGGGGTTAAGTGACTTGCCCAAGGTCACACGGCTAGTTTTTTGTGTTAAGTGTCTGAGGCCGGATTTGAACTCAGGTCCTCCTGACTCCAGGCCCGGTGCTCTATTCACTGCGCCACGTAGCCGCCCCCTAAAACTGCCAATTATTAAATTCATTATTTTAAGCCACCATTTGATTGCTTACTGTGTCTCCTTTTGTCTATATTTAGACCTCCCATGTGATAGTATGTCACATGTGATTTAAGGCATAGTTTCACTAAGAAGACTACTTTGTGTTTTGGTTAAGTTTCTTTGCCTTTTCTCCCCGCTCCACATGTGAAAGCCCATACATGCAGACACACACATGCACATGCACGCACGCGTGCACAGTTGGCTGGAAGAGGTCAGGAAGTCATTGATTTGTATACTATTCTCTCTCTCTCTCTCTCTCTCTCTCTCTCTCCCTCACTGCTCCCTCTCCCTGTCTCTTCTTCTCCCTCTACTTCTCCCTTTCCCTCCCCTTCCTCTCCCTCTCCTCCTTCCTCTTCCCCCTCCTCTCCCTTTCCTCTCCCCCTTCCTTCTCCCTCTCTGTCCCCTTCTCTCTCTCCCTCCCCCTCCTCTCCCTCTCTCTCTCTCCTCTCCCTCTTCCTCTCCTTCTTCCTCCCCTTCCTCTCCCTCTCCTTCTCTCTCTTCCTCTCCCTCTTCTTCCCCCTCCTCTCCCTCTTCTTTCCCCCTCCTCTCCCTCTCCTTTCCCCCTCCTCTCCCTCTCCTTATCTCCCCTCTCTCTCCCTTCTTTTCACTCTTTATACCTATTTGTCTTCATAGTTCTAGAGATTTTCTCTGAAGTTGAAAAAGGCCGTTTTAACTCTTTTAGGAAATAATGGTTTGAGAAGTTTGGACAAAGAGAATGCAGAGAATAAATTATGAAGGTATTCTACCAAAGGGAATTTCTTACACTACTGAAACAATTTGTTAGGATGGTGAGGGTGTTTTCAGATTATTATTAGTGTTTAGCATTATTATTAATGTTTCCATCACCAAAGCATCTGAGTTCTCTGTAACTGAAGGGATAAGTCAGGAACATTTGAGTGTTTATTATTCCTATGAGTTAAAAAGAGGTAGAAGTATATTATCTGCTGTCTTGTACTGGAATATAATTACTCCCTTGCCTGTATCAATTAGTGTCATTTTAATATAAATTACTTCCTTTGATCCTCACAAGACTATGAGGTACATGGGAAAAAGGTACATGGAAAAAGCTTTCTGTAGATGTTTAGCAAAGCACCTTATAATGTGCCTCATGCATGCCATTCTAATACAAAAGATGAGACATATGTGGGCTAGACCATATAGGGATTTGAAAGTGGTTGGGTGCCTGGGAATAGTCATTAGTGGTTCCATGTCAACTTGAAAGTAAGTCTCGAGACAGGGCTTCAGGTATCTGCTGCCATTTTAACATTTTTTGTCAGGGAAAAGATACAAGTATAGATGTTCAAATTTATGTAAGAAACAAAACTGAGAGAACAATTAATACAATGAATGATAGAATCAGGATCCAAAAAAGATCTTGACAGGTTAGAACAGGGGTGGAGAACCTACAACCTCCAGACCACATGTGGCCTTTTAGGTCCTTGGGTGTGGCCTTTTGACTGAGTCCAAGCTTTACAGAACAAATCCTTTAAGGGGATTTAGTCAAAAGGCCACACTGGGGGACCTAGAAGATTCCTCACCCACGGACTAGAATGTTGGGTTGCATCTTTTTTTGGGGGGAGGGAACAATTGGGGTTAATTGACTTGCCCAGGGTCCTACATCTAGTAACTGTCAAGGTGTCTGAGGCCAGATCTGAACTCAGGTTCTCCTGATTCCAGGGCAGTTGCTTTATCCATTGTTATCACCTAACTGCTCTAGTTGAATCTAATAATATAATATTTAATGGGGATCAGTGTAAAGTAATACACTTGGCCCCTAAAAAACTGACAGATAGGGAAGGTATGGTTAGATGGAAGGATTTTAGTAGGATGCAAACTCAGTGAGGGGACAGATAGTTGGTGAAGTGGATAGAGCACTCGATCTGGGGTCAGGATGTCTAGAAGAACTGAGTTCAAATGTGGCCTCAAACACCAGCCATGTTACCCTGGGCAAATCACTTAATCCTGTTTGCCTCAGTTTCTTCTGTAAAATGAGCTGGAGAAGGATTAGCAAACCACTCCAGTGTCTCTGCCAAGAAAATCTCCAAATGTGGGATCATTAAGAATTGGACATGGTGCAGCTAGGTGGCACAGTGAGTAGAGCACTGATCCTGGAGTCAGGAGGACCTGAATTAAAATCTAGCCTCAGACTCTTAACACGTACTAGCTGTGTGGCCTTGGGCAAGTCACTTAACTCCAATTGCCCTGCCTTCCCCCCTCCAAAAAGAAAAAGAATTGGACACAAGTGAGCAATAATAACAACAAACTCAATGAGTTATCAGTGTGATATGCTAGCCAGCCAACCAATCAGTCTGTCAGTCAAAAAAAAAAAAAGCTAATACAGTCTTGGGCTGCATAAAGAGAGGCATAGCTTCCAAAAATAAGATGATAAGTCTCTTATGGGAAGATGAATGGGTGGGTGGATGGGTAGATAGATAGATGGATGGCAGATAGATAATAGATAGAGAGTGAGCATTTATTAAGCACTTACCATATGTCAGGCATAGTGCTAACCACTGGAGATACAAAAATGAGATGGTCCCTAGTCTCAAGGACATTATGTTCTAATAGGGGAGAGAAAACATAAAAGAAAGGTAGGAAGGTAGAAAGGGAGTAGTGGGGGAAGGAAGAAAGGTACATGAGCAGGGACCAGGAAGTCAGTTCGTAGACAGAGCAGCCCACGGTGGTGCTGGAGCGGCATGCCAGAGGACTGTTCTTCCTTGTCGCACTATGTCTGGATTGCTAACCAATTTAGGAGGGACATTGATAAGCTGAAAGCCATTCAGAGCAGGGCAGCCAGAATGGGGAAGTCCTCTACTTTTAATTCATGTCATACAAAGATTTGTTAGAGAAATTGAAGGTGTTTAGCTTGAAGAACAATAAATCTGGCAGGGTGGGAAGGGAGAAAAGAACCCAAGTCTCTACCTGAAAAGCTGATATGAGCAAGAGGGAACAGACTTGTTCTTTCTGGCTCCAGAAGGCATAGGAACAATGAAGGAAAGTTGCAAAGAAGAAAATCTAGTCTCAATAGCAAGAAAAACACCTTAATAATTAGAAATATGCACAGGTAGAATGGAATGCCTCAGGAGGTAATAGACGTCTTTAAGCAAAGGCTCAGTGACCACTTGTGTGTCTCATAGTGGGGATTTTGGCGAGTGGGTTGCACTAGATGACTGCTGAATGTCCTTCCAATGCTGAGATTCTGTGATGTGAAATATATAGTAAAACCTCAATGAACTGAAGTCTACTTAACTAGAAACTATAACAAGCTGTATTCTGTGCCCTTCCCCTCTCCCCCCTCGCCCCCCCCAGCCACGCTTGAGCTTTACAAGAGGAAAATTGTGAGGATCAGGAATCTAGTGTAAATCAAGTAAAATACTCAGCCTTTGAGATAGCAGAAGTCCTAGGCTCAGCTGTCCTCAGGGTGCTGCCATCTATTTCCCAAAATTGTTTTCAGACTTCCTTGTGGCAATAGCCCCTAAACCAACACAGAAGATGTGGATACTGCTAACAATTAGTGTCTTCTCTGCTTTCTGTTGACCATCTTAGACAATAATGTTGTGTTGTTTTTGCCTCTTATGTTTCTGAAAGCACTTTGATGTTACAGCTCACTTGGTCCTCCCAACAAACTTACTTGTCAGTAGAAGTGGTGGGAGGTAGATACTGTTATTTTCTCCAGTTTATAGGTAAGGAAACCGAGCTAGGCAGCAGTTCCATGACTTACTCAAGATCATAAAGCTTATAAGTATCTTAAGGCTGGATTTGAACTCAGCTTTCCTGACTCCAGGCCCAGAGCCCTATAAATTGTACCACCTAGCTGCCTCTAATTGGGCTGGAGACCCTGTGAGGTTCCTTCAAGGTCCAGACCTATGATTGCTTCTGATACTGTGTCTGGGTTGCTTTAACTATGTGCTCCCTCTCTATCATTTGCAAGGTACTGTATACATTATGACCAGGGTCCTGTAGCATGATATATTCAGTTATATACAGTTATGCTTCTCTAAATGCCCTGTTTACTACTGGTAAGGAGAGAACTAGCCCTGCAGATACAAAAATGAAGTCAGTTTTATCCAACACAGCTTTCAGTAAAAGGAGATATTAGTAAATGTTCAACAATCAGCTCACAAGGACAGGGGAGGGGGGAGTATAAGGTTGGGGGATAGATATATATTCAGACATATATTTGTGACATACTTTTAAGTTTAATCTATATTAACATTTCTCTATCAGTTTCTTAATTTTAGATAATGAACAAAACAACAAATAAATGTGTATAAATAAAATAAAATAAATTTGTAGCATTTGCCTATTTCTGAAGTGCTCACACTGGAAATTTAGCAACTGACTTTCCAAAGCTGGGTATGAGTAGGCTCTAGTATATCCCTGAAAATACAAGTGCTTGATCACATCTATATATACTACTCAACACCTTAAAGAGAGCTAGTCCTTTTTTGGCTGTGCTCTCAAAGTAGTTAATGGAACATACAGTCCTTTTTGATGCTGAATGTGAAGAAGTCAAGAAAGTAACTACTAGCCCTTGTTGAGCTCCCTGGTTTTTGTTTTTAGTGAGCAAACATATCTCCAGGTCTTTGGAAAGCATGTACTGATGCGGACATGTATGTGTTTCAGGAGCCCCAATAACCAGAGTCCTGTGGTGAGCAGTCTGGAATGAATTCAGAGGCTGAAGCATTCTTTAGGTCAGGACAGTATAAGTATATTGTTATGCTTTACAGCGGGCAAGAGTTCTTAGGGAACCTGCAGCCTTAAAGGGGTAGAGTTAAAGTTTTTATAGGATAATATTTAGTAAAACTTGTGCCAATTATGCTAACTAGGTGAGTAAGGGTGGGATTAGGGAGGAGTTAAGGAGTGGTCAGTGCTTAAAGGAACATGCACTTTTAATATCTATTGTGCTGGCGTATTGCCCATAATTCTCTGGGAAATAGCCCAAGGAGGGGCTGCATGGAGGTGTGGTTTTAGGCTTGAAACAACACTAAGTCAGCTAGCAGTCAGGGCTGACCAAGCTGCCACCCATCAATATCATGTTTGATAAGATGGATGTTGGGAGTATATATATATATATATATATATATATATATATATATATATATATGTCCCAAGCTAATGAGGGACCCAGGATGTGTATAATGGGCTAGGGGATTACTTATAGATAGTTCTAGTGAAGGATTCATAGGTGCAGTTAGTTATTATACTAAGGGGAGATAAACAGTTCATGAATGGTTGCTAGGCAGTGTGCTGGCAGGGGGAAGGGACAGAGATGATGCTCTGAGGCTGGGGAGATTTGAGGTTATGGAGAAATGTGATTTTGCAAATTGATGTTCAAGCATAAGCACCCAAGCACCCCATCAGTACTTTCCCAGAATCCATGCAAAAGCTGGGTGAAAAATGACCCTTGCACAGCACAGACTCCAAACTCAGAAGCTGAATGTCCCATCCCTCTCCCCTCTGCAACACCATGCATACTAAGCATTTTTACCTTTCCAATCCCGTGGACGTTTATTTAAGTTCATTTGCTCAAGGCACAGAAATAAACCTCCAATGAATGCATATACAAACATACATGAACTTGTTGGAACATGTGCTGCTAATGATTTCTCAATCCATACCTAGTATTGAAGACAACATTTTTCTTTTTTTTTTTTTTAAAGTAACTTTTGTTTATTTTTAGTTTACATCATTCATTTCCACAAGATTTTGAGTTACAAATTTTCTCTCCATCCTTCCCCTACCCACTACCCCAAAACAGCAATCCCACTGCGTACCCTCTCCCCAATCTTCTCTCTCCTACATCCTCCCCCATCACCCCTCTGACTTTCTGGTAAAGCAAGATGGATCTCCCTACCCCAGTGCCTGTATATCTTGTTTCCCAGTTGCATGTAAAAAATAATAATTATATATATATATATATATATATGTATATATATATATATGTATACACACACACACACACACACTCACACATTTAAACATTTGATTTTAAGACTTTAAATTCCAGATTCTTCCCTTTCCTTTGTCATCACCCAGCCCCACTGGGAAGACGAGCAATTCAATACAGGCCATGTATGTGTAGTTATGCAAACATCTCCATGATGGACATATTGTGAAAGACTGACTCTATTTCCTTCTATCCTATCCAGCCCCCACTCCGTTCTATTCTCTACTTTGTCCCTGTCCCTTTACATAAGTGTGTGCTTCTAACAACCCTTCCCTCCGTCATCCCCCCCTCTTATGCACTTTCCCCCTACTCTCCTGTAGGGCAAGATACCCAATTTAGCATGTATGACATTTCTTCCCCAGGGGAGGGAGAGAATAAAGTTGTCCCACTCCCTTTTGCCTTCCTGTTCTTCCCCTCCATTGTAACAGTTATCCCTTGCCTCTTCCATATGAGACAATTAACCCCATTCCATCTCTCCCTGTCTCTTCTCATTATATTCCTCTCCCACTTTTCAGTTTTACCTTTTAAAATATCATCCCTTCCTATTCAGTTGATCCTGTGCCCTCTGTCCATGCGTATCTGTACAGATATATACACACACTCACATATGTATTCATATGCACATATACCCTCCTATATAGGCATATATATGTATGTATACACACACACACATATATGTGTGTGTGTGTGTGTGTGTTTGTATATGTATACACATTTATATTCCCTTCAACTATCTGAGAAAAGTTTCACAAGTTACAATCATTGTTTTTCTATGTAGGAATGTAAATAGTTCAACTATGATAAATTCCTTATGATTTTTTCCCCCTTGTTTACCTTCTCATGCTTCTCTTGCTTCTTGTATTTGAATGTCAAATTTTCTATTAAACTCTGGATTTTCATCAAGAATGCTTGAAATTCCTCTATTTCATTGAATGACCATATTTCCCCCTGAAACATTATACTCAGTTTTGCTGGGTAGGTGATTCTTGGTTTTAATCCTAGCTCTTTTGACCTCTGGAATATCATATTCCAAGCCCTTCGATCCCTTAATGTAGAAGCTGCTAGATCCTGTGATATCCTTATTGTGTTTCCACAATATTCAAATTGTTCCTTTTTGGCTACTTGTAATATTTTCTCCTTGATCTGGGAACTCCAGAACCTGGCTATAATATTCCTAGGAGTTTTCTT
>JAQQSV010005765.1:0-14452 GCA_028646515.1 Pseudochirops corinnae | reverse complement strand
TCCTGTTCTCCCCCTCTATTGTAACAATTATCCTTTGCCTCTTCCATGAGATGCTCAACCCTATTCTGTCTCTCCCTGCCTCCTCTCAATCTATTCCTCTCTCAACTTAGGATTTCACCTTTTAGAATATTGTCCCTTCCTATTCAATTGATTTTATGCCCTCTATGTATTCATAAATACACATACTCAGATATGTGCTTGTATGCATATATAAACACTCATATAGATATATGTGTATGTATATGTAAATATACATTTGTATTCTCTTCCCCTATCCTCATACTGAGAAAAGTTTCATCAGTTAGAATTGTCACTTTTCCATGTTGGCATGAAAACAGTTCAACTTTGATAAATTCTTTATGATTTCTTTTCCGTGTTTATCTTCTCAAGCTTCTTGTGTTGGAGTGTCAAACTTTCTTTTCAGTTTTGTTTTTCTCAGCAAGAATGTTTGAAAGTCCTCCACCTCAATGAATGACCATATTTTCCCCTGGAACACTATACTCAATTTTGCTGGGTAGGTGATTCTTGGTTTTAATCCTAGCTCCCTTGATCTCCACAATATCATATTCCAGGCCCTTGATCCCTTAATGTAGAAGCTGCTGCTAGGTCCTGGGTTATCGTAATTGTGGTTCCACGATATTCAAATTATTTCTTCCTGGCAGCTTGTAATACCTTCTCCTTGGTCTGGGGATTCCAGAAGCTGGTTATAATATTTCTAGGAGTTTTCTTTTGGGGATCTTTTTCAAGAAGTGATCAGTGAATTCTTTCAAGTTCTATTTTGCCCTCTGGTTCTAAAATATACAGGCAATTTTCCTTGAGAATTTCTTGAAGGATGCTTTCTAAGTTCTTTTTTTGATCATGGCTTTCAGGTAGTCCAATAATTTTTAAGTTGTCTCTCCTGGATCTGGTTTCCAGGTCAGTGGTATTTTCAAGGAGATATTTCTCATTTCCTTCTATTGTTTCATTGTTTGGATCTGTTTGATAGTATCTTGATTTCTAACAAAATCATTTGCTTCCATTTGCTCCACTCTAATTTTGACGGAATTATTCTCTTCAGAATGCTTTTGAGATTCTTTTTCGATCTGGCAAAGTTGACTTCTTAAGGCATTCTTCTCCTCATTGGTTTTTTGGGCCTCTTTCGTCGTTTGAGTTAATCTATTTTTTAAGGTGTTAATTTCTTCAGTCAGGTTGTTGACTCTCTTTTCATGATTTTCTTGCATCATTCCTATTTCTCTACCCAATTTTTCTTCCACTTCTCTCATTTGGTTTTCAAAACCCTTCTTCAGCTGATCTCTAGCTTTTAGTCAATTTTCATGTTTCTTGGAAGCTTCTGGTGCTGGAGTTCTGACTATGTTGTCTTCCTCCCATTCCCTGCTTTGATTTTTCTTTTCCCCAAAGAAGGAATCTGGGGTTTTATTGCTGTTCTTACTTTGCTTCCTATGTTTATTCATGTCTGGCCAATTTAGCTCTGTGGAACTCTGCTTCCAGAGGGGAAAACTCTGTCCCAAATCGCTGGGGTTTTCCCAGATGCCGGAGCTTTTAGGAGGCTGCTGGGGCCCTCCCCAGGTCTTGCTCACTAAAAAGAGACCCCAGGACCACCACCCAAGACCGTGATCCGGATCCAGGCCTCTCAATGCCAGAGTACTTGGCCTCTGAACAATTGCTTGGCCCCCCTGCAGTCTGTAGGCCGGGAGCTCTGAAGTGGCAATGTGAAGGTGGGTGCTTCTGCCACTTCCTTGCCCTGGAAGCAGTTTGGCCAGACACGCTTTTCTCCCCCAGTTTTAGCCATGTTCCACTAACCTTTTAGTCCTTTTTTTTTTCTTTATGGCTTGATAATTCTGGAAACTGCCACAGCTGCCGCAGTTCAGCTCTTCTGTTGCTCCAGCTGTAGCTCAGCTTGTCCGCCTGCCCCCAGGGCCAAGGCCCCATTTCAGCCTGAGCTGATTTCGGCTTCCAGCCCTGAGATGGTGCCTCCTAGCTGAGCTGCCTTTAGTGGAAAGCATATTTGTGTGCCTTTTAGCGTTCTAGAATTTGTTTAGAATCATATTTTATGAGTATTTTGAAGTGGCTATGTGGGAGCTGCAATACTTTGCTGCTCCTACATCACCATCTTGGCTCTGCCCTCCACTTTAGGGTTTTGAAAACACTTGCCATATGTTGTCTCATTTGATCTTCACAACAACCCTCTGAGGTAGGTATTATTATTATCTTCACTTTACCAATGAAGAAAATAAGGTCAACAGAGATTAGGTGACTTACTTAAGATCACAAATCTAAGTATTTGAGACAGAATATGAACTGGAATCTTCCTCCTGCAAAGTCTAATACCCTATCTTTTCTATCATCTCACATTCACATAAAATTTTAAGACTAATGAGGTAGTTTTTTCCTCCACAATCCTAAAAGTATGGATGCTTAAAGTATTTATTTAAGCCATTTTATGGATGAAACAATTGAGTCATATTAAATTACTTATCCATGGCTACAAAGTCAGTGGTTATTAAAGCTGGGCCTAGAGAAGTAGAGTCAAGATGGCAGAGAGAAGCCAGAAAGTTGTCTGAGATTTCCCCAGTTTCAGAAACAACTTTAAATCAATCCTCTAGAAGACTTCTGGAGCAAGAAAACTCACAGAAAGACAAATTGAAACAATTGGCTAACCCAAGATAACTTAGAAGGACTTCAGGAAAGGTCTATCTTGTTTGGGTAAAAGAGGAGCCCAGCATAGGCAGTATGAAGACAAGCAATCAGGAGACTTTTAGCCACACAGCAGATCCTGTGGTCCTGGCTCAGTAGTCAAGTGACACAGCAGGCCAGCTGTGAGGCCTCTAGCCCCAAAATAACAGGCAAACTGCTAGTTCCAGAACCTAGGGTGCAAAAAGGTGCAACTAATCCTAACCATTAGTCTAGCTCAGACTGCAAACTCCCAGCCCCAGAGACTCCAGCAGAGAAAGTCAGTGACCAGGCTTGTCCCCAATTGAGAGAAGATTGGGATGGTGCACTCTGCACTCCAGGAGAAGAGCTGAACTATAAAAGTCAAGAAATAGGCTAAACAATGAGCAACACCCCTTAACCCTACCCCCACCACCCCCAAAAAAGGGAAAAGAGCCCTGACCATAGAAAGTTACTGTGGTAACAGTGAAGATCAAAACAAACTCAGAAGAGGACAAGAATGTCAAAATTACAATATGAGAAACCTTCAAGGACAATATGAATTGCTCTCAAGCCCAAAAAGTCCTCTGGAAGAGCTCAAAAATAAAAATTGTAAAAGAAATGGGAATTATGCAAGAGAATTATGAAAAAAAAAAGAATCAACAGCTTGGAAAAGAAAGTACAAAATTAACTAAAGAAAACAAATCCTTTTAAAAGAAGAATTGACCAAATAGAAAAGGAGGCACAAAAGCTAACTGAAGGAAATAATTCCTTAACAATGAGAATTGGACAAATGGAGGCTAATGTGTCCAAGAGTCATCAAGACTCAGTCCAAGAAAATCAAAATAATGAAAAAATAGCAGAAAATGTAAAAAAACTACTTTTTTTTTGGTGTGGGAATTCTGACTGTATTGTCTTCCTCCCATTCCATGCTTTGATCCTTTTTGTTCCCCAAGAAGAAATATGGAGTTTGATTGCTGTTCTTACTTTGCTTACTTTGCCTGCTCATGTTCTTGCCAGTCAATTACTTAACTTTTTGAATGAAAAAAAACTACTACATCCCACAATGAAAACTCTAAGGAATAGTGTAGCCAAATTCCAGAACAATCAGGTCAAGGAGAAAATACCACAAGCAGCTAGAAACAATCCAAATTGGAAAAAACTATCAACCTGGAAAATAGATCCAAGAGTAACAATTTAAGAATTATCAGACTACCTGAAAGACATGATTTTTTAAAAAAGCCTGGAAAGCACCTTTCAAGAAATTAAAGGGGCAGCTAAATGTGGCAGTGAATAGAGCACCAGCCCTGGAGTCAGGAGCACCTATATTCAAATTCAGATGCTTAATACTTACTAGCTGTGTGACCTTGGGCAAGTCACTTAACCCCATTTGCCCTGCCTTCACCCCTCCAAAAAAAAAAAAAGAAGAAATTTTCAAGGAAAACTTCCCCGATATTCTAGAATCGGAGGGTAAAATAGTAATTGAAAAAAACCTACCAATCATTTCATGAAAGAGATGCCAAAATGAAAACTCCAAGGAATATTGTAGCAAATTCCAGAACAATCAGATCAAGGAGAAAATGTTGTGAGCCACCAGAAATAAACAACTCATGTATCTAGGAGCCACAGTCAGGATTACAAAGAATTTAGCAACTTCTACATTAAAAGATCAGAGGGCTTGGAATTGGATATTCCAGAACACAAAAGATGTAGGACTATAACCAAGAATCAATATAAATACACAGCAAAATTAAGCATAATGCTTCACAGGGAAAAATGGACATTCATTGAAATAGGGGACTTTCAAATTTTCCTGATGAAAAGACCAGAACTAAATAGAAAATTTGATCTTCAAATACAAGACTCAAGAAAAGCATAAGGTAGAAACAACAAGGTTCCACAGCTCCCACATAACCACCTCAAATACCTATAAAATATGACTCTAAACAAATTTTAGGGCTCCAAAATTCACAAAAATACACCTCCTGCTGAAGGCAGCTCTGCAAGAAGGGCTCATTGCAGCATGCTTGCAGCTGAAACCAGCCTAGCCTGAAGCTGTGGCTTGGCCCTGGGATGGAGGGGAGAGAGACAGGATGAACCACAACTGGAGCCTTCAGGAGAGTGGATCAGCAGCAGCTGTGGAAGTTTCCAGAATTTTCAAGCCATAAGAAACAAGGACTAATTGAAAGGTCAGTGGAACTCAGCTAAGTTTGGGGGAGAAAAGCAGTTTGGCCAAACTGCCTCCAGGCCAAGGAAGTGGCAGAAGTGGTGGCCCTGCAGCCACCTCCACATGGCTGCTTCAGAGATCCCGGCCTGCAGACTACAGGTGGGCCAAATTGTTCAGAGACTAAGTGCCTTTGCTTTGAGAGGACTGGACCAGGATGGTGGTCTTGGGTGGTGGTTCTGGGGAGTGTTTTCAGTTAGTCAAAGGTTGTGGAGGCTGCAAGAAAACGGCAGTGTCCTAATAGCTCCAGCTGCTGTGAAAACCCAAGGGATATGGGACAGAGCTTTCCCCTCTGGAAGCAGAGTTCCACAGAGCTAAAAAGTTAAGTAATTGACTGGCAAGAACATGAGCAGGCAAAGTAAGCAAAGTAAGAACAGCAATCAAACTCCATATTTCTTCTTGGGGGACAAAAAGGATCAAAGCATGGAATGGGAGGAAGACAATACAGTCAGAATTCCCACACCAAAAGCTTCTGAGAAACATGAAGACTGCCTAAAAGCCACAGAGCAGCTTAAGAAGGATTTTGAAAACCAAATAAGAGAAGAGGAGGGAAACTTGGGAAGAGAAATGTGAATGATGCAAGAAAACCATGAAAAGGCAACCTGACTGAAGAAAATAATACCTTAAAAAATAGATTAACACAATTGGCAAACGATGCCCAAAAAAGCCAATGAGGAGAAGAATGACTTGAAAAGTCCAATTTGTCAGATGGAAAAAGAATCTCAAAAGTTTTCTGGAGAGAATATCCTTCAGAATTAGAGTGGAGCAAATGGAAGCAAATAACTTTACGAGAAATCAAGATACTATTAAACAGATCAAAACAAATGAAAAAATAGAAGGCAATGTGAAATATCTCCTTGAAAAAAACACTGACCTGGAAAATAGATCTAGGAGACACAATTTAAAAATTACGGGACTTTCTGAAAGCCATGATCAAAAAAAGAACTTAGAAAGCATCCTTCAAGAAATTCTCAAGGAAAATTGCCCTGATATTTTAGAACCAGACGGCAAAATAGAACTTGAAAGAATTCACAAATCACCTCTTGAAAAAGATCCCCAAAAGAAAACGCTGAGGAATGTTATAACCAGGTTCCAGAGTTACCAGATCAAGGAGAAAATATTACAAGCTGCCAAGAAGAAACAATTTGAATACTGTGGAAACACAATTAAGATAACCCAGGATCTAGCAGCATCTACATTAAGGGATTGAAGGACCTGGAATATGATCTTCCAGAGATCAAAGTGAAGAGGTATAGAGGGAGGAATCCCATCTGGGTCACGAAAATGAAGAGGTATAGAGAGGGGGGTCCCTTCATGGTCACCAAAATGAAGAGGTAGAGAAGAGGGGTGGATTTCTAGGAAATCCTTTCAGGGTTCTTTGTCTGAAATGAATTACTGGACTCAGCTATCTTTTGGCAGAGTTACAAAAGTTTATTATTAAGCTGACTTCACAGTGGGCAGAAGGGGGACGGGGGTAAGGAGACCTGCAAGCTTACTGGAGTCTAAGGCAGAGTTATAAAGTATAATGTTACGCTTTGCAGCAGGCAGGAGATTGTTAAGGATAGCCTGCAAAGTGCAGGGGATAGAGATGCAGCTTTTAAAGCCATAAAACTGTTGGTCACTTGTTGATCATGCTAACTAGATGGGCAAGGGTGGAGTTAGAGAGGCGTTTGGGAGGAGCTTAGGAGGTGATCAGTGCTTAAAGGGACATGCACATTTTATATCAACTGCGTAGGCATATTGCCCATAATTCACTGGGACATCCCCCTAGGGGGGGCTACAAGGAGGTGTGGTTTTTGCCTTGACATGTCACTAGGTTACTCTTGGTCAAGGCTGAATGAGATGGGTCCAATATGACCTTTGGGAGGATAGGTTTGATTGTTTCAGGAGGTGCCAAGTGTGGAAGCTAGACTGATCAGGGATTCAGGAGGTACTATATTGGGAGAGAGTTTTCTCTTCTGATAATGTTATTCAAGGTTATTGGATGCAGCTGGCCACTTAGAACAAAGGAGTTATGTATTTCTCTAAAAAATGGGTATTGTATCTAGGCAGACTGCTAGCTCAGGAAAAACACTTTTAGGCTGGGGGCAAAGGAGAGGCAGAGTTAATGCCTTTATGGCTGGGGAAAAGTGTGATGTTTACAACTTAATTGCACAGGCTTGTTACAAACTGATGTTACATACATAGGTACCCAAACACAAGGGAGATTTTACAAACTGAGGTTACAGACAAAAGCATTCCAGACCTCATCAAAGGGAGCTAGGATTAAGACCAAGAATCACCTACCTGGCAAAATTGAGTATAATGTTTCAGGGGAAAATATGGCCATCTGATGAGGTGGAGGATTTTCAAATATTCTGGCTGAAAAAAACCAGAACCGAAAAGAAAATTCGACACTCAGATACAAGAAGCATGAGAAGGTATACATGGAAAAGAAATCATAAGGAACTTATCAAAGTTGAACTATTTACATGCCAACATGGAAAAATGATAAATGTAACTTATGAAACTTTTCTCAGTATGAGGATAGGTGAAGGGAATACAAATGTATATATATATATATATATATATATATATATATGTATGTATGTATGTATATGTATATATATACATACATATATGTCTATGTAGGAAAGTTTATATATGTGAACAAACACATATCTGAGTATGTGAGTATATGAGTATATAGAGGGCACAGGATCAATTGAATAGGGATGATACTTTAAAATATACTTTAAAAGTTGAAATTCTGAGGTAAGAGAGGATTAGAATGAGAGGAGACAAGGAGAGACAGAATGGGGTTAACCATCTCATATAGATGAGGCAAGGGATAATTGTTACAGGAAGGCAAAAGGGAAAGGGTCAACCTTACTCTCATTGAATTTGGCTTAGGGAAGGAATGACATAAACTCTAAACTGGGTATCTTGTCACACAGGAGAGTAGGGGGGATGGGGATGAGAGGTGGGATGATGGAGGGGAGGGCAGGGTCAGGGGGAGAGTTGCTGGAAGTACACACTTCTGTAAAGGGACAGGGACAGGGACTGGGTAGAGAATAGAACAAAGGGGGGGCAGGATAGGAAGGAGGGACGTATAGTCAGTCTTTCCCAATATGCCCATTGTGAAGATGTTTTGCGTAATTACACATCTACAGCTTGTATTTAATTGTTTGTCCTTCCAGCAGGGGTGGGTGTTGAGGGAGGAAAGGAAATAATCTAGAATTTAAAGTTCTATAATCAAATGTTAAATATAATAATAATAATTATTATTATTATTTTATTATTATTATTATTAACTATATCCAACTGAGAATTAAGATATATAGGTGTTGTGGTAGAGAAATCCATCCTGCCCTACCAGAAAGTCAGAGGGGTGAGGAGGAGGACATAGGAGAGAGCAGACTGGGGGAGGAGTTATACAGTGGGATGGCTGTTTTGAGGTGTTGGGTAGGGGAAAGATGGAGAGAAAATTTGTAACTAAAAATCTTGTGGAAATCAATGATGTAAATAAGAAAATAAATAAATTAATTTATTTTAAAAAATAAAAAGGCATAAAAAGGAAAAAAAGGAAAGAACTTTAAAAGCATGGCATTCAATAAGGTTAAAGTGTTTACATACCTCCATGGGAAGATGCCACTTGTAACTCTTAAGAACTGAATCTCTGTTAAGGCAGTTAGAAGTATATATAGACAGAGGGTATGGGAATGACTAAATTTGGGGATGGCTAAATAAGCTGTGGTATATGAATGTAATGGGATACTATTGTTCTATAAGAAATGATGACCAGGGGATTCCTGAAAAACCTGGTACAACTTATATGAACTAATGCTGAGTGAAGTGAGCAGAACCAGGAAACCAGAGTATATAGCAATAGCAACGTTGTGAGATGATCAACTATGGTTGAAGTGATAATAAAGAAAAAAAAAGATGAAAAAAAGGATTATACTGGGAGAAGAGGAAAGGAGGAGATTGAATGGAACAAATTGTATCACATGAAGAGGCATGAAAGACCTATTACAGTAGAGGGAATGAAGTTTATTTGAACATTAATCTCATTGGACTTGGTTCAAAGAGGAAATAACATACACACTCAGTTGGATAAAGAAATCTATCTTACCTTATACGGAAAAAGGAGGCAAAGGGAAAATGAAAATTACCCAGAAATGACCTCTCTCAAACCTTTTTAAACATCGTAGTATCAACTGAATTAATGAAAAAATGCAAGAAAAGTGGCCAAGCCATATCAGGTAGAAAACTATATTATAAAGTTTCAATCTTCAAAACTACTTGGGGCTGATTAACAAATAGAGTGGTGGATCAGTGAAATAGATTAGGCATACAAGACACAGTAGTAAATTACTATAGTAATCTACTGTTTGATAAACCCAAAGACACCAGAATTGTGGGATAAGAACTGACTCTGACAAAAACTGCTGGGAAAACTGAAAAATAGCATGGCAGCAACTAGGCATAGGATAACATGTCATATCATATACCAAGATAAGATCAAAATAGATACATAATTTTGACATAAAGGGGGATACCATAATTAGGAATGCAAGAAATAGTTTACCTGTCAGATCTATGAAGGAATGAAGAATTTATGACTGGACAAGAGATAGAGAACATTATGAAATTTAAAATGGGTAATTTTGATTACATTAAATTTAAAAAATTGCGCAAACACAATCAATGCAACAAGATTAGAAGGAAGGGGAAATGGGGAAAAAATTTTTAAAGCAAGTGTTTCTAATAAAGGTCTTATTTCTTAAACATATAAAGAACTAAGTCAAAATTATAAGAATACAAGTCATTCCCAAATTTATAAATGGTCAAAGGATATGAACAGGCAGTTTTCAGAAGCATAAATTAAAGCTATCTATAGTCATATGTAAAAAATGTCCTAAATGACTATTGATTTCAAAAATGCAAATAAAAACTACTCTGAGCTACTACCTCATACCTGTTAGATGACTAATACAACAGAAAAGGAAAATGATAAAGGTTGGAAAATCCATGGGAAAATCGGGATGCTAATGCATTGTTGGTGGAGTTGTAAATTGATCCAATCACTCCGGGGAGCAATTTGCAACCATGCCCATAGGGCAATCAAATTGTGAATATCCTTTGATCCTACAGACCACTATTAGGTCTGTAGCCCAAAGAGATCATTAAAAAGGAGAAAAAAACTATGTGTTCAAAAATATTCATAGCACCTCTTTTGGTTGTAGCAAATAAACAGAAATTGAGGGAATGCCTGTCAACTGGGGAATGGCTAAATAAGTTTTAGTATATGAATTTAATGGAATACTATTGTTCTAGAACAGCCATTCTCAACCTGTGGGTCGGGACCTCTTCAAATGACCCTTTCACAGGGGTTGCCTAAGACCATTGGAAAACATATATTTCCAATGGTTTTATGAACTGAGACACCACTTCTCTATCCCTCTCCAAGTGAGTCCACCCACATGCAGATATGTCAACATATGAGTATTAAAGGGTCTCAGTATTAAGAATTGATGAGCAGAGGTGGCTAGGTGGTACGGTGAATAGAGCACTGCCCCTGGAGGCAAGAGGACTTGAGTTCAAATCCAGCCTCAGACACTTTACACACCTACTAGCCATGTAACCTTGGGCAAGCCACTTAACCCCAATTGCCCTGCATTTCTCCCCACTCCTGAAAAAGCAAAAAAAAAAAAAAAAAATGATGAGTAGGGGATTCCTGAAAAACCTAGAAAGACTTATATGAACCAATGCTGAGTGAAGTCAGCAGAACCAGAATTCCTATGTATGTACTAATAGCAACATTGTGCAATGATCAACTATGATTGGTTTATTTCTTCTCAGCAATACAATGATCCCAGCCAATTCCAAAAGACTCATCATGGAAAATTCTATCCATGTCCAAAGAAAGAACTATGAAGTCTGACTACAGATCAAAACATAGTTTTCATTTTTTTTTAATTTTTTTGCTTTACATGTCTTTTCCTTTTTGTCCTCTTTCTTCTTTTACAACATGACTAATGTGGAATGATGTATAGCCTATATCAGATTGTTTTCTGTCTTGGGGAGGGGGTGGTGGGAGGGAGATAAAAATAATTTGAATTCAAAATTTTTTAAAATGTATGTTGAAAACTATCTTTACCTGTAATTGGAAAAAAAAATACTATTTACTTAAAAAAAAAAAAAGGTGAACCTGAAACTCAGGTATCATGTGCCCAAGCCCACACACATTACTTTACTACTGGTGTGGCCAGTACCTCTCTTTTTTTTCCCTATGCTGGCACATTTTTATATAATTTCTAACTTTCAAGAGGACAGTTAATGCTATGTCTTGGCACTGCTGGTTTTCTACCTTTGAAATGTTTCATACTCTTCCAATTCAAATGCCACCTCCTCCAGGATGACTTCCCTAATTAGCTCATACGTAAAGAAGGTTTCCTTTCCTGAATCTTGACCAGTGTGCTATTTGTAGTTTTTCTTTTCACTTAACACAATTCATTTTAGTTGTCTTGTATGTGTTTTATCTTCCCTGTGACATTAGAAGCTCCTAGAGGCAAATACTCTTTTCTATTGACCTTTGTATTTTCCCAGAATATTGCACATCGATCTGTACATAGCAAACACGTAAGAAATGTTGAATAGCTTGGCTGGGAAGAAAACACCCAGTGAATGATTTTCAGATGTTGAAGTTTTTCCAACTTTCTGCTCCTATGATTCTATTCACAATCTAAATCTATAACTCTTATGGATTTACCTGTTCCACTCCAATAACAATAACATTTTGTTGACTGGTACAATGAGACTAGTACTGGAATCAGAAAACACTAGTTCAGATCTTGTTTCTGATATTCACTAGCTATGTGACCATGCATAAAAACTATAGCCTCACTGAACCTCAGTTCTCTCATGTATAAAATGAAAGGGTCCAACTCAATGTACTCCAAGATCTAAATTTCCCATTTGCTCTTCCTCCTAGTATTAATATCAATCAAATTTTCTTTTTCATAAGTTAGAAAAGGCAATAATTTATAAACTTTTCCATAGAGAAATGCCCAATAGTAGCTATGCTACTGAGATTCCATAAATAATTCTCATTAAGTTCTTTACAGAAATAACAGAATTCTTGGAGAATTATAGAATCTCAGAGTTTGAAGGGACTTCAAAGTCAGTTAAGACCAGACCCTCCCTAAACAGGAGTCCCTCAGCAAGTAATTCTAGAACTTTCATTAGAAGTCCTTAAAATTTGAGGTTTCCAATCCTTTCAAAGTGTCATATTCCATTTTGGGACAGCTCTAATTCTTTCCCGATAATAGTTCTTACCCCAGGCTCTTAATTCTGTTCTCAGGTCCAACAGAAAAAGGTCTTATCTTTCTTATTTGTGACAAAATTTCAAATACTTAGAAAAGAAGAAAAGAAAAGAAACTATCATAATCTATTATATATATATATATATATATAATTTATGTATAATTACATATAATATATAATTCATGCATAATTTTATATTATATGTAATTTATGTAATAAATTATGAGTTATGCAAAGGCATAAATACATTGCTGTTATTTAGTCATTTTATAGCTGTTTTGGACTTTTCATGTCCACTTTTGGGGTTTTCTTGGAAAACATATTAGAGTGACTTGTCATTTCCTTCTCTAGGTCATTTTACAGATAAGGAAACTGAGGCAAACAGGGTTAAATGCTTTGCCCAGAGTCATATAACTAGTTAATGTCTGAGGCTGGATTTCAACTCAAGAAGATTCTTCCTGATTCCAGGCCTGATGCTCTCTACTGTACCATGTAGCTGCCCAAAATATTGTTGGTCTGTTGTTTTCAGCTGTGTGCAACTCTTCATGACCCCATTTGGAGTTTTCTTGACAATTTTACTGGAATTGTTTGCATTTTCTTTTCAAGATCACTTTACAGATTATTATTGCTTATTATTAATTAGTCATCCAAATCTGAGAACAGAGAGAAGTAAACAGACTGTCCTGAATAAACAGCTCACCTATAGGTAAAGAATTCTGTGATTGCGGGTGCCTGGTAGAGCTTGGTAAATTATCTTTGCTGGTGTGCTAAGTGGTGCCACTCTAAGAGTTCATTCATCTCACGTGGATGAGCAGTTTATATCAGATAATAGATTCTTCACCCCTACAGCTCGCCAGCTGCTATTATCTCCAAGATTCATCACTGTCCTTTCAGATGTGTCCCTGGACAAACTTGGGCATCTCTGAAAGCAAATACAGAGACTCCTTTGCTGATTACATGAATGTTGTCTTGCGTACAATGAGCTGCATTATGACAAATGAAAAATTAAGGGAACCAGTTCATATTAAATGTGAAGTGGTTCTGTTAAACTATGGCATTGAGGTTTTAAGTTCACTTCAAAACAATGGAGAAAAGATAAACTAAAAAGGGTCACTACTGATGGTGGTAAATGATGCATTGGGCCGAGTCTGAAATAATGCCATCAGCTGAAACAATATCTCATATTTATATAGTACTCTATATCTCACAAAGCATTTTCCAACTCTATAACCCTTCAAGACTGTTGGGGTAAATGTTACTTTCACATTTTATAGAGATAGACACTAAAGTATGGAGAAGAGACATTCATTTCCCAAGATCACAACTACTAAGTGTCCAGTTGGAATTTGAAACAAGACCTTCTGAGGCAATATCCACTCTATTCAATGCTATCTCCTACTACATCTCAAGGTTTAGGGAAAGTATAGGCATTCCAAAAGAAAGCTTTATCAAATGAGAGAATATCTGTAGAAAACTTTGAATCAGTAAAGCACTATAAAATTTAATAAAAATATCATCATTAATTAATGTCAATTTAATCATTGTTATCAGTTTTATCATCAATAATTGATAATGTGATATTAATTATTAATACCATTATTTCTTTGCCCGGAACTATGATTTTATCCATTTTGGACACACTTAAAGGAGAAATTCCATCCACAAAAAGGAAGGAAATTGGAAACCCAATGATCTAGTCATCACAATTCATTGGAAATACAGCAAGCAGAGCTAAGTTTCTGACTCTTAGATAAAAAACTGGTGTTCCTTCTTTGACACCAAAGTGAGGAGCAAGGGAGCGTTAATACCTGCTACTTCCTCTATTGCTTGAAGTCTTGCAGGAAACTGGGAAGAGAATAAATCTATTGCCTTTGTAGATTATTCCTTATTATCCCTTTTAGCTGCTGTACCAACTTGGAAATACCAATTTATAAAGAAAGAAAAAAATGTTGGATGGAAACAGCATTGTGTAGTACTGTTATGGGAATCTGAAGATCTTCCCTGCCCCTAGGCCCTTTGCTTAAGTGGCATAAGCAGCTCTGAGAACCTTCCCTTATTTGAAAGTATACTCTGCCCCCTAATAGGCTGAATGTGGTCACATGGAGCCTATGGCGGGTGGCTTGTTCTTCGGGAATGCCTGCACCTTGTTGCTTTGTGATTGGTGAGTGGGTCAAGAGGACTGTGACATTCTCCAATCCAGGAGAAGGCTATATATATGCTCTGATGTGAGATTTTGCTTTAGGGCTCACTTTGAGAAGAGTTGTGTGATTT
>JAQQSV010005764.1:0-14452 GCA_028646515.1 Pseudochirops corinnae | reverse complement strand
GAAATAATCATATGATTTCTGATAGATTTATTGTTGATATGATTAGTGATACTGATAGTTTTCCTAATATTGAACCATCCTTGCATTACTGGAATAAACCCAACCTGATCAAAATGGATTATTCTTTTAATAAGTTGCTGTAGTCTTTTTGCTAATATTTTATTTAAATTTTTTGTATCTATATTCATGAGGGAGATTGGTCTATAATTTTCTTTCTCTGTTTTGTCTCTCCTTGATTTAGGTATTGGTACCATATTTGTGTCATCAAAAGAATTTTGTGGGACTCCTTCCTCAAGAATTTTCCCAAAAAGTTTTTAGATTATTGGGATGAATTAATATTTAAATATTTGATAGAATTCACTAATAAATCCATCTGGCCCTGGGGATTTTTTCCTAGGGAGTTCTCTTTTAGATTGTTCAATTTCTTTTTCTGAAATGGGGTTGTTTAAGTAATTTACTTCCTCTTCAGATAATCTGGGCAACTTATATTTTTGTAAATATTCATCCATATCACTAAGATTATCAAATTTATGTGCATGCAATTTGGCAAAATATTTCCTAATCATTGTTTTAATTTGCTTTACAATGGAAGTACATTCGCCCTTTTCATTTTTGATACTCAAAATTTGGTTTTCTTCTTACTTTTTTTTATCATAATGACTAAGGGTCTATCAATTTTATTGGTTTTTTTCCATAAATCCAGCTCTTAGTTTTATTTATAAATTCAATAGTTTCTTACTTTCAATTTTATTAATCTCTCCTTTGAGTCGCATTATTTCTAATTTAGTATCTAATTGGGGATTTTCAATTTATTCTTTTTCTACCTTTTCAATTGCATGCCCAATTTGTTGACCTGTATTTTCTCTAATTTTTTCATGTATGCATTCAGGGATATTAAACTTCCCCTGTGAGCTTCTATTGCTGCATCCCACAAGTTGTGATATGATGTCTCATTGTTGTAATTCTCTTGAATGAAGTTACTGATTGTTTTTCTAATTTTTTGTTTGACCCCCTCATTCTTTAGGATTAAATTATTTATTTTCCAATTATTTTTTTGTCTATCTTTACATGGCCCTTTTTTGCATATAATTTTTATTGAATTATGATATGAGAATGTTCTATTTAATATTTATGCCTTTCTATACTGAAATGTGAAGTTTTATGCCCTAGTACATGGTCACTTTTTGTGTATTGCCATGTACTGCTGAGAAGAAGGTATATTCCTTTTTATTCCTAATCAGTTTTCTCCAAAGATCTATCATGTCTAGCCACTCTAAAATTTTATTTGCCTCCTTAACTTCTTTCTTGTTTATTTTGAGCTTAGATTTATCATGTTCAGAGAGGGGTTGATTGAGATACCCCACTAGTATTGTTTTGCTATCTATTTCTTCCTCTAATGTCCTTGACTTTTCCTCTAGAAATCTGGATGCTATGGTGCTTGGTGCATACATGTTAAGTAGTGATATTTCTTCATTTTCGATGGTGCCTTAGAACAAGATATAATTTCCTTCCATTTCTCTTTTAATTCGATCTATTTTTTTTGTTTTTGCATTATCTGAGATAAGGATTGCTATCCTTGCTTTTTTTTTTTGCTTTAGCTGTACCGTAATATATTCTATTCCACCCTTTTCGCTTTACCCTATGTGTATCCCCCATTACCCTGTTTGGAATGTGTTTCTTGTAGACAGGATATTATTAGATTATGACTTTTATCCATTCTGCTATCCACCTCCTTTTTATGGGAGAGTTCATACCATTCACATTCGCAGTTATGATTACTATCCTTGTCTTTCCTTCCATGCTTTTCCCTCCCCTGTTTATGGCATTATTTCTTCCTTCTTCCTTCCCCTCCTAAATAGTCTTTCTTTTGACCACCACCTCCCTTAGTATTCCTTCCCTTTGCACCCCCTCCCATTACCAACGCTTTTACCTTACTATTATTATTCCCTCCATTCTATACATTCCCCCCTTTTTCTTTACCCTTTTCTTTCCTACTGCTTGTAGGGAACAATGGATTTTTATACTCAACAATGTTATTCCCTCCTTGAATTCAATTCAATGAGATTGAATTTCCTACAACGATATGAAAAGTTTTGTGTCCCTTCTTGTTAGCGTCCGATACTTAACTGATTATCTTGTTCCATCCTTGAATCAAAGCTAATGAGAGTAAAGTTCCTATGAGGTTCATATCCCTCCCTTCTTTCCCACTATAATAGTATGTTTTTATGCCTCTTTGAGTGACATAATTTACCATTTTCTGCTTCCTCCTTTCTTTTTCATTCAGTAACAACCCCTTGCAACCTTAAATAAGTTTTTTTTTTACCATCAGTTTAGTTAATTTATGCCCACACCCTCTGTCTATGTATATCCTTTTTAACTGTCATGATAATTATACAATTCTCAATATTGACAGCTAACAGCTTTCCAATTAGTTATATAAGCAGTTTGCTCTTACTGAATCACAAATTATGTGAATATGTGTGTGTTCATGTGCATGTGCGTGTCCGTGTGTGTATGTGTGTGTGTGTGATTCCTGTTTACCTCTTTATGTCTCTCCAGAGTCTTGTTTTCATTCAGCTCTGACTTTTTCAACAGGAAGGTCTCAAAGTCCCTCATTTCACTGAATGACCATTTTTTTGCTTGAAAGATCATGCTCAGTATTGCTGGACAATTGATCCTTGGTTGCAGTCCAAGCTGTTTTGCCTTTCCATATATCATATTCCAATTCCTCCAGTCTTTAAATGTAGTAAGTGGTAGGTCCTGTGTGAGCCTGACTGTAGTCCTGTCATATCTGAAATATTTCTTTCTGGCTGCTTGCAGTATTTTCTCCTTGACTTGACAATTTTGGAATTTGGCTACAATATTTCTTGGACCTTTTAATTTGGGATCTCTTTCAGGAGGTGATTTGTAGATTATTTTAATAGCTATTTTACCTTCTGCTTCCAGGATCTCAGGACAATTTTCTTTGATAATTATTTGTAAGATGTTGTTCATCCTTCTTCTTTTTTTTTTCATGACTTTCTGGTACACGAAAAAATTTTATGTTATCTCTCCTTGATCTATTCCCCAGATCAATTGTTTTTTCCAATGAGATATTTAACATTTTCTTCAAATTTTTCAGTCTTTATGTTTTATTGATTTTTGATGCCTCATAGAGTCATTAGCTTCAATTTGACTGATTCTAATCTTTAGCAAATTACTTTCCATTCTTAATTTTTGAAACTCCTTTTCCATATGTTCAGATTTCATTTTTAGGGAAATATTTTCTTCAATTAGATTTTCAACCTCCCTTCCCAATTTGCTAATTTTACTTTTCAAGGATATGTTTTCTTCAATGAGCTTTTTTCCCCCATTTTAGCTACTGTAGTTTTAAAAGAATTGGTTAACTTATTTTCTACCTCATTTTTTTTGGCTTATAAAATCCTTCTTGAAGTCTTTGAAGAATTTTTTTAGGGCTGGAGGCCAATTCATATTCCCTTCTTTGGTCACAGTTGTGAGTTTAGAGTCAATGCTGTCCCCTTATTAATTTGGTTCTTCTTGTTCCTAATAATAGGATTCAATTGGTTTTTGATTTTGTTTTTTTCAAATTGATTCTTGTGATTGTCTATTACCTGACTTTTAAAGTAGATTTCTGCTTCTGGGGTACAGAGGACTCTGACCCATTCTTATTAAGCTGAGAGCTAGGGGCTTGGTTGTTGATTTTGTGTGCTGTTGCTTCTCAGTGCCTAGACTGAAGCCAATGCCAGGACTTTCTGTGTTTTCTCTGGGTTATACTGAGGCTCATGGAGCAAAGTGTGGGGGAAGGTTGGTCTGGCCACTTCAGGGTTCACCTCTGTGCCCCTGGGCTAGAGCTCAGGCAGGTGCTGTAGCTGGTGAACAAACTGTGCTGCTGTATGCAGATTCCCCTGATTGTGCTAAGGCACACCTGGGCTTCTGGTTTTAGCACTTACTGGCTCCACCACCCTGGGCTTCTAGATCTTTTACTTGTCATTTGACTTCGTGTTTGTTGGGATACCTCCTCTCTTCACTTCAGGCTAGGCTAAGCTTCAGCTGTGACCTTCCTCTAGGACTCCCAAGCCTTTTTCAGAATTTTATACTGGGGCAATATTCTCTGGATTGTCAGGGTTAGAGAGGGGGATTAGAGCAGCTAGGGTTTACTCTGCAATCTTGGCTCCCAGAAGTTCAGGTAGGTGATTTTTAAACATCCACATCATGTGTTGATAGCCCCAGCAGTAACTGCCACTGTTGCAGGTTCCAGCTTCAACTTATTTGCTGACATCCAGTGAGAAGGGTGCAAATCACCTTATGGTTGTGAATCCACTAACCAGGTCTCATTCTGGCTCCACACTGGTCTTTTCTCAAGTCTGCACTGGTGCCACTCCCAGAGATCTTCCTTAAAAAAAATGTTGTTATTACCATTACTCAGATGGATCTCTTATCTCCCTGTACTTCCCCCCAAATGAAGAGCAAAATCCATTCACTCCTTCCCAAGAGAATTGTAATGGAGTACACACTCTATATATTGTTATCTCTCACTATCACAACATAAATAAGTCACTTTGATATTTATTTTTGAGTTGCAGGAATGGATTGATCATATGTTTTGTTTTGTTTTGTTTTGTTTTGTTTTTTATTGTGCTTGAGACATTTAAAATTTCAAAAGAAGCCAACTTTCCCCCTGAAGGAAAGACCCTTTGGGGGGAAAAAATGTTTCATTCTCTTTTATTGTACAACTATGAGCTATGGAGCACAATAATCTCCTATGAAATGAAGTTAAGAATTATCAAAGTTTGGCAGAGATACATATGCTGGTAATGTTGTGTTTCACAGAATTTAAATGAATACGTATTTTTGAAATGCATATAACACATTTCTTTATACCTAATTTCCTTCTTCTACTAAGTAGCATGATTGCCCCCCTGAAAGAATTTCAGAGCCATGGAGACAGCTTTGCTTTCCTTTATCTTTAAACTCTTATATTTAATTAGTTGTCATGGCCTGTTGAATCTTCCTTTGAAACTAATTTCACTTCTCTTCCTTTTCATTGCTATTCTGGTTGTCACCACTTAGCACTAGGCTCTTCACTGCTTTCCCTACCTGTAGTCATTTAACTCAATTCTTACTTATACGCGACTTTCTGATTTTTATAATTGACTTCAAGTATGCCATTTACCTGATCAAAATCCTCCTTATTCTTTATGGTAAAAATCCCAATCTCTTTTTCATGTCATTCTCTTTTATTCATAATCTGTCCCCAAACCACCCAACTAAATAATTCCTACCATTACCTAATATAATACTCCCTCTCTACTTCAGCAAAATACCACAGTGCTGTGGACACCTGGTAAAATTTACCCTGTTTTAAAGAAAACATTGCTTCTTTTCTCTCTCTAAATTCCCAGAAACTAGAAAGATGCTATTAATCTCAAAATGCTTACAGTACATTATGTCATAATATTATTTTCTTTAAGAATCAAAGATTCTCAGTTGAATTATCACTTTCAGTTTTTATCTGAGAAACATACAGTCATTTATTAATACTTAAGGAGTCATAGCTTTAGATCTTGGAGGTATCTTACAGGAGATCTATTTAAAATCCCTTATTTTATAGATGAAGCTAAATTTTAGGCTCTCTTACCCATAGTTACATAAACAAGAAGAGGCAGATCAAAAATTCAATCATAGGTCCTCTGATTCCAAATATACTGAACTTGCCATGACATTATATTGTTTCCAGTTTTGCTTTAAACTCAGAGTTACCAAACTATTTTATTTTGAATGGCAAATTTTCAGTATGAATGCATATAATGCATGTGTAATTCATCTAAGAGCAAATTGGGCAATCCAGTTAAAATAAGTTCTGGGATCATTGTATTTAGAGCTATAAAATACCTCAGAATTAGGAGATTATGGTATGTTTACCAGCAGGGTAAACTCAGGGAAGTAATTTCATTCACTTTGGTTTCAGTTTCCTCAGTATAAGTTGAAGTCTATAGACTATATGGATTTTCAGATATATTTAGTTCTATGAACCTATGACAATAACTTGTAGTTCTTCCACCCATCCTATCAACATAGATTTGGAAAAGCCACTTAAACTCTTAATCTCATTTTCATCATGTGAAAATCATAAATAATAACAAAAGTGTTATTATAGCAGAATGTGTTAGTTAAAGTAAATGGAATCAAGGATAATAGGCAATTTTAATGAAGTAAAGACAGATAATCAGAAATATTGTCCACTGTCCACTCACAAGCAAATAAACAAGCAAAAAATGGACGGAATTAACAGACATAAGGAAGGAAACTACATCTTGTTAATAGGTTTCATAGACAATAATAATACTAAACTTATATACACTAAATGCAATAGGATCCAAATTCTTAAAGGCAAAATTAAATGAGTTGCAGGTAGAAATAGACAGAAAACTGTACTGGGGTGGACATCAACATTCTCCTCTCAGAATTAGATAGCTTTAATAAAAATAATAAGAGAGAAGTTAATGAGATAAATATAATTTTTGAAAAGTTTGATATGATATACCTCTGAAGAAAACTGAACGTGAAAGAAGAAGAAATATGCTTTTTCTTAGTGATGCTTGACACCTCCACAAAAACTGAAATTGTATTAGGGCATAAAACCTCACAACCAAAGGTAAAAAGCCAACATATTAAATGGACTTTTTTCAGATCACAATGCAATCAAAATTAGATTTACTAAAAAACTGTGGAAATATAAATTAAAAATTAAATGAAAACCAAATAATCAAATGGTAAGGAATATGTAGGTAAAATAACAAATCATAGAAACAACATATAATTTCATTAGGCATACCAAACTTTATGGGATGGAATCAAAGCAGTGCTTAGAGCAAAATAAATTTCTCTAAATGCTCACATCAATAAAATAGGGAAAGAACAGATCAATGAATTGGGAAGACACTAAAAATTTGAAAGAGAAAAAAAATAAAATCAACGATTAAATACCAAATTTAAAATCAAAGAAAGTATTAATAAAATTAAAAACCATAATATTAATAAAAAGAACAAGGTACTTTGTGAAAAATGGTTATGTATATCCTTATTAGATTTTTTTAAAAAGTTGGAAGTCAAATTAACAACACAAAAGAATGAAAAAAGTGAATTCAGTAACAATACAGAGGAAATTAAAGCAAATATTAGGTGATATCTTGGTCAATTATATGCCAATACACCTGATAATAAAGTGAGGTGGATGAATACTTATAAAATATGAATTATCCAGATTGAAAGAAAAGGGAATAGAATACATAAAGAAATCGATTTTTTCTTCTTTTTTAAAAATAATCTTATTTAATATTTTATTTTCCCCAAATACATGTGAAAACAACTTTAGTATTAATGTTTTAAAAATTTAAGTTCCAAATTCTCTCCCTGCCTCCCCACCCCATTGAAAAGGCAAATAATTTGACATAGGTTATACTTGTGCAGTCATGAACGACATATTTCCATGTAAGTCATTCCATGATAGAAAAAAAAGGAAAAAAAAACAAAGGCAAAACAAAACAAGAAAACAAAAAAAATGAAAAAAGTAAAAAAAAAATATCTTTGATCTGCATTCAGACTCTACAAGATCTTTCTTTGGAGAAGGACAACACGTTTCATCATAAGCCCTAAAGAATTGTCTTGGATCATTGTATTGCTTAGAAAAGATAAGTTATTGATAGTAGGTCATCATACAATGTTGTTGGTACTTTGTAAAATGTTCTCCTGCTTTTGCTTTGCACTAGATCATGTAAATCTTTACACATTTTTCTGAAAGCATCCTGGCCATCATTTATTTTTTTAAATATTTTTTTCTCCCAACTACATTCCATGAAAGTTTTTTATCAGTCATTCTTACAAGATTTTGAGTTCCAAATTTTTCTCCCTTTTCTATCTTCTCATCTTCCTAAAATGGTAGGAAGTTTGATATAGGTTATACATATGCTATCAGGTAGAATATATTTCTACATTAGTCACAGTTGTGAAAGAAGAAATAGATAAAGAGGAAAAAAGTCATGGAAAAAAGGAAATAAGTGAAAAAATGCTATTTCACGATCTGCTTTCAGAATCCATTAATTCTTCAACTGTATGTGAATAACATTTTCACTTTGTACTTGCCTTGGATCATTATGTTGATGAGAAGAGCTAAGTCATTCACAGCTGATCATGAAATACTGTTTCTGGTACTACGTACAATATTGTCCTTGTTCTACTCATGTCTCTTTACATCAGTTCCTACAAATCTTTCC
Organism: Pseudochirops corinnae; assembly: GCA_028646515.1. Taxonomy (NCBI): domain Eukaryota; kingdom Metazoa; phylum Chordata; class Mammalia; order Diprotodontia; family Pseudocheiridae; genus Pseudochirops; species Pseudochirops corinnae. Next base: position 6,179 of record JAQQSV010005764.1, on the reverse strand, counting down.
AGTTTTTTTTCTGATATATTCCTGTTTATCATTTCTTATAGTACAATAGTATTCTATTGCATTCATATACCACAGCTTTTTCAGCTGTTACCCAATTGATTGGCCTCCCCTCAGTTTCTGATATTTTGCCACCACAAAAGGGCTGCTATAAATATTTTTTTGCACATGTGGGTCCTTTTCCCTTTTTTTGTGATCCATTTAGTATACAGCCATAGTAATGGTATTGATGTATCAAAGAGTATCCACTATTGTGTTGTTTTTTAGGCATAACCCCAAATTGCTCTACAGAGTTGGATCAATTCACAACTTGACCAACAGTGCACTTGTGTCCGAATTTTCCCACATCATCTCCAACATTTATCATTTCCCCTTTCTTTAGTCATATTAACCATTATGATTGATATGAATTAGAAGGTCAGAATTATTTTAACTAACTTTTCTCTAATCAATTGTGATTTGTAGTATATTTTCATATGACTATATATAATTTTTATTTCTTTATCTGAAAACTGCCTGTCCATAACATTTTTACTATATATTAATTGGAAAATGGCTTGTATTTTTATAAGACTCATTTCTCTATGTATTTGAGAAATGAGTCATTTATCAGATACACTTGTGTAAAGATTGTTTCCCAACTTTCTACTTTCCTTCTAATCCTGGTAGCATTGATTTTATTTGAGCATGATCTTTTTAATTTAATATAATCAAAAGTATCTATTTACATTTTGTAGTACTATTGCTTGTTTGGTGAAGACCTTGTGACTCACTTAATTTCTCTTTTAAGAATTTGGAAGCTAAACCACCTGGTGAATATGAATTTAGTACTCCTATTACTTCATTGTGTGTAGTACCTTTTAGTAAGATGAATTTTCCTTCATAATCTCATTGAATTAGGTCTGGTTTCGCTTTTACTTAGTCTGAGATCATCATTATTACCCTTGCCTTTTTTTTTCTTCACTTGAGGCCTAATAAATTCTGTTCCAGCCCCTTGCCTTTGTTCCATGTGTCTCTCTCCTTCAAGTGAGTTTCTTATAAACAACATGATGGGATTCTGGTTTTTAGTTTCACTCTGCTATATGCTTATATTTTATGGAAGAATTCATCCCATTCTTATTCAGAGTTATGTTCACTAACTGTGAATTTCCCTCCATCCTATTTTTCCTCCTGTTTGTTTTATCTCTCTTTCCTTTCACTGTTTTCTTCCTCACCAGTGCCTTGCTTCTGTCTACTATCTCCCCTGATCTGCCCTCCCTTCTGTCACTCTTTCCACTCCCACATTTGTTTACATAAACTTCTCCCCTGCTACTTCCTTGTTGGATATGATAGATGTCCACATTCAGCTGATTATGTATATTATTCCTCTTTAAGTCAATACTGGTGAGGGTAAGGTTCAAGTGATGCCCATTGCCCACCCCTTTATTTACCCCTCCATTGTAATAAGATTTCCATGCCTCTTCATGTGCAGTAATTTACCCCCATTTTACCTCCCCTTTCCTTCTTCAACCAGTGTACTGTACTGCTATTTCTCATCACTTAGTTTTTTCATGTCATTCCCTCAAATTCACCTTATACTCATATCCTCTGCTTATGTGTATTCCTTCTAGCTATACTATTGGTGGGAAAATTTTTAAGAATTACAAGTCTTATCTTTACATGCAGTGATATCATCAATTCAGTTCCATTGAATGCCTTAATGTTTTCTTTTCCCTTTTTACCTGTTTATGCTTCTATGGGTATTGATGTTAGAGGTCAAAATTTTAGTTTTGTTCTAGTCTTCTCATTATGAAAGCTTAAAAACCTTCTATTTAATCAAATGATCATGTTTTGTTTTTCCCCCCTTGAAGTATTATGTTTAGTTTTACTGGATATGGGACCCATGATTGTAGTCTTATGTTCCTTTGTCTTCTTGAATATTATGTTCCACGACCTTTAGTCCTTCAATGTTGTAGATTCTAAGTCCTGTGTAATCTTTATTGTGGTACTCCAATATCTGAATTGTTTCTTCCTAGCTACTGTCAGTAATTTTCCTTGATCTGATAGTTCTGACATTAGGCTATAATGTTCCCTGTCATTTTAATTATGGTATCCCTTTATGGAGATGATTGATGGGTTCTTTCAATGCCTATTTTACCTTCTATTTCCAGGATATCAAGACCCTTTTCCTTGATAATTTCTTGAAAGATGCTTTTCTGCTCCTCCCTTTGATTATGGCTTTCAGGTAGTTCAATGATTCTGATATTATCATTCCCAGGCCAGCTGTTTTTCTAAAAATATATTGTACATTTTCCCCCTATTTTTCATTCTTTTGAATTTGTTTGATTGATTCTAATAATCTTATATAGTCATTTGCTTCCACTTGACTAATTCTAAGTATTAAGTAGTTAGTTTCCTAAGCTAGCTTTTGTACTCAGGAGCTTAAAAATCATATAAGAGTGATACTAGAAAAATTGGAAAATAAATTAGATTGATGCAAGAGAATTATGAAAAAAAGTATCAACTGTTCATAAGTAAAACTAGAAAAATGGAAAAGAAAGTACAAAAGTCAATCTAGGAAAATAATACCTTAAAAATAATACCTTAAAAATAGAGCAACTGAAAGCTAATGACTATATGAGACATTACGAATCAATCAAAAAAAATAAAAAGTATGAAAAATGGACGAAAATGTAAAATACATTCTTGTGAAAATACAATCAATCTGGTAGATTCAGGAGAGACAATATCAGAATCATTGGATTACCTGAAAGTCACAATCAAAAGGAGAATCCACACAACAAATTTCAAGAAATTGTCAAGGAAAATTCCTGAGATGTCCTGGAAACAGATTGTAAAACACACAGTGAAAGAATGCATCAACCATCCCATAGAAGAGATCTCCAAATAAAAACCCCAAGGAATATTATAGACAAACTTCTGAATTATTAGGTGAAGGAAAAAATACTACAGAAGACCAGAAAGAAACAATTCATATATCATAGAGTTACTGTCAGAATTAAATAGGACCTGGCATCTGTAACCTTAAAGGAAGATAATGGAACGTGATATTTCTGGATATTCAGAAATAAACGAAAAATCTGAACTCCCATAGCAAAACTCCAGAGAAGTATAAACAATTACAAAGGGAAAAAGAAAACATGAGTTATTCAATTTGGCTAAACTCTTTATATCCATACACAGGAAGATGATACCTGCAACCGCTGAAATTTTCAATCACAAACAGTAAAAATAAAAGGAATATGCACAGAGAAAGGATATGGGTATAAGGTAAATTTGAGGGAATGAAAAAAAATTAGTGGATGAGTAAGAGGAGTAAACAGTGCAAAAGAAAGGGAGAGGTAGAATGGAGTAAATTATCTAACATGAAGAATCAAGAAAGATCTATTATAATGGAGGGAAAGATAGAAAGGTGGGCAATGGGCATTGCTTGAACCTTACTCTCAATATTGACTCAAAGAGGGAATAATCTACACAATTAGTTGAATATAGAAATCAATCCTAGCTGACAGGGAAGTAGTAGGGAAGGAGATTATGTAAAAGGATGGTGACAAAAAGGAACTGCAAATCAGTGGAGGTGGTAGACAGAGGCAAAACACTGGTGAGGTGAGGAAAGGAGACAGGAGAAAGAGAGGAGAAAAAAGAGGAAAAATAAAATGAAGGGAAAAACACAAGTAATAATCATAACTGTGAATGTGAATGGGATGAACTTTTGCATAAAACAGAAGTGGATGGCAGAGTAGATCGAAATGACAGAATCCTACAATATGTTGCCTATAAGAAACACATTTGAAGCAGAGAGAAACACAAACCAAGTAAAAGGTAAGGAGAGGGACCAGAATCTATTATGCTTCAGGTGAAGTAAAAAAAGAAAAATCATGGTAGCAATCCTAATCTTAGACAAAGTAATAACAAAAATAAACCTAGTTAAATGAGATAAGGAAGGAAACTATATCTTTTTTTTTCTTTTTCCTTTGTAGAAGGGAAGGCAGGGAATTGGGATTAAGTGACTTGCCCAAGGTCACATGGCTAATAAGTAGTAACTGTCTGAGGCTGAATTTGAACCCAGGTCCTCCTGACTCCAGAGTCAGTGTTCTATTCCCTGTGTTACATTGTCACCCCAAGGAAACTAAATCTTTCTAAAACAACCTCTTGCTGATTCTATTTCAGCTGAGATTTACAAGGAAGTGGGTCCATTGCTCATACAAAAACTGCCTGAAATTTTCCATGTTATATGGAAATAAAAGATTATCTTTCAGGAGTTCAAGGATGCCTCATCACTTGTAAGATTCTTATGAGAATTCTCCTTAACAGACTGGTCATTCACCTGGAAGATGGCCAGCTACCTGAGAGCTAGTATGGCTTTAGAAAGGGCCAAGGAATGGTTGATATGTTTTTTGCTGCCCAACAACTAGAGGAGAAATGCCAGGAGCAGAACAGAGGTCTGTACATACACAATGTTTGTAGGTCCAACCGAAGCCTTTGATACTGTGAGTCATGGGGGCTTATGGAAAATTATGTCAAAATTTGGTTTCCTGGAGAAGTATGTCGACATTGCACATCAATATCATGACAGTATGCTCGCCTGGTTTCTGGATAGTGGATGATGCTTTTGTGTTTTCCCAGCCACGAGCGGAGTGAAATGAGGCTGTTTGCTTCATCCCATGCTTTCTTGGCAGAACGTTTTCAGCAGTGTAGTCAAAGTACTTCAATGAGGATGAGCAAAGCATCAAGGTGAACTACCCTCTGATAGTAAAGTATTCAGCTTGAAAAGGCTGTAAGTCAAGACCTAAGTGGAGAGAGTATTGGTGAATAGTTTTCTGTTTACAGATGATTGTGCACTCAGTATAGACTCTGAAACTGAGAAGCAACAAAATATAGATCAATTCTATTCTACTTCTGCTCATTTTTGCCTAATAATTAAAACCAAGAAAATGCAATTATTAAACCAGCCACCACCACGCTATACATATGTGTAACCATCAGTTACAGCAAATGGACTAGTTTTAAATGTTGTGAATAAGCTCATTTACCTTGGTCGTGTACATTCCAGGGATGTGCACATTGATAAGGAGACTGAGGTACACATGGTCAGAGCTAGCTCAGTATTTGGGAGGCTTTGAAGGAAAGAGTAGAAGAGCAGAGGTGTTGAATTAACTACCAAACTGAAGGTCTACAGAGCTGTGGTGCTGACCTCATTGTCATATGCTTGTGAAACTGACCACTCTACCAGCACAATGCCAGGGAACTGAATTGCTTCCATATAAATTCTCTTGGGAAGATTTTGAAGATTATCTTGCAGGATGACACTAAGACCCTTTCTCAAATTAAACTGCCAAGTGTTCAAACTCTATTTCAGACACTGCAATGCCAACGAGTTGGCCACATTGTTCAAATGCAAATGGCACACTTGCCAAAAAGACTATTTATAGAGAGTTCAGACTATCCATCAATGTGCAAGCATTTGAGTGGAAGCATTAAAATGGTGAACATAAGAAGTGATAAAAGGATACTTTCAGGGCCTCTTTTAAGAGTGTTGAAATTGATTGGGTGACATGGGAGACACTGACACAGGACCACTCAGCATGATATAACCAGATCAGAGAAGGAGCAATACTCTATAAGCAAAGCAGGATTGAAGTGACTCAAAAGAAACATGAGATACACAAATTTAAAGAATCCACCCAAATGTTCATATGAATTATTTGTGTCTGACCTGTGATAGAACATTCTGATCTGGTATTGGTCTGAGCAGTCAGATACACTGTAACTTGATTCTAGCATAGTGATGTCATTTTGATCCTCTTAATGAATGAAGGACAATAACCAACTAACCAACCAACCAGCTACCAATGTAGTCATAGAATCACGGGAAGTGATATTTATTCATTAAACAGTTGCTCAATATTAGAAATGATCAAGATATTAAAGATCATTTAGTCTAAGATCCCTCTTAATACATGAGGAAATTCACACTAAGAACTATGAATTGGTTTCCAGAATATCACATATATATTCATTAGCAAATTTAGAATGACAGTAGACCACCCGGCTCCTTAATAACAAGTCAGCATTTTATTCAGTAAAACACATGTTCTTATAAATTCATTTGTATAAAATGTTCATTTATTTTTTTTCTTTTCTTTCAATATCATACTCAGTTAATATTTTATTGATAAATC
>JAQQSV010005763.1:0-14452 GCA_028646515.1 Pseudochirops corinnae | reverse complement strand
GAGTTTTCTTTTGGGGATATTTTTCAAGAGGTGAATGGTGAATTCTTTCAAGTTATATTTTGGTCTCTGGTTCTAGAATATCCGGGCAATTTTCCTTGAGAATTTCTTGAAAGATGCTTTCTAAGTTCTGTTTTTGATCATGGCTTTCTGATAGTCCAATAATTTTTAAGTTGTCTTTCCTGGATCTGTTTTCCAGGTCAGTGGTTTTTTCAAAGAGATACTTCACATTGCCCTCTATTTTTTCATTTGTTTGGATCTGTTTGATAATATCTTGATTTCTCAAGAAGTCATTTGCTTCCATTTGCTCGACTCTAATTTTGATGGCATTATTCTCTTCAGAGTGCTTTTGAGATTCTTTCTCTATCTAGCAAAGTCAACTTTTTAAGACATTCTTCTCCTCATTGGCTTTTTGGGCCTCTTTTCTCATTTGAGTTAATCTATTTTTTAAGGTGTTAATTTCTTCAGTCAGATTGCTGATTCTCTTTTCATTATTTTCTTGCAACATTTTTATTTCTCTTCCCAATTTTTCTTCCACTTTCTCTCATTTGGTTTTCAAAATCCTTCTTCAGCTGATCTCTAGCTTTAAGGTAATCTTCATGTTTATTGGAAGCTTTTGGTGGGGGAGTTCTGGCTGTGCTGTCCTCCTGTAGCTCTCTGCCTTGGTCGTTCTTTTCCCCAAAGAAGGAATCTAGGGTTTGGTTGCTGTTCTTACTTTGCTTCTTATGCTTTTTCTTATTCATGGTTGGTCAGTCCATGACTTTTTTTTTAAATCTCTGTGAGGATCTGCTTCCAGAGGGAAAAGCTCTGTCCCAAATTGCTGGGGTCCTCCCAGATGCTGGAGCTCTTAGGAAGTTGCTGGGTCCTTTCCCCAATTGTGGCTCACTGAAGAAAAAAGAATCACAGGACGAACGCCCAAGACCCTTATCTGGATCCAGGCCACTCATCGTGAGAGCCCTTGGCCTCTGACCAATTGCTTGGCCCTCCTGCAGTCTACAGGCCAGGAGCTCTGAAGCTGCAATGCGGAGGTGAGTGCAGGATCTCCACTTTCTGGTTCCTAGCCCTGGAGGCAGTTTGGCCATACTGTTTTTCTCCCATGACCTCACAAGCCCCACTGACCTAATTCTGGACACTGCTGCAGCTGCCAACAATCCTCTCACGTGAAGGTCCAGCCGGGGCTTGGCTCCTCTTGTCCAGCCACCCCCGGGGCAAAGCCACAGCTTCAGCCCAGGCTGATTTCAGTTCACAGTGCTGATATGGTTCCTCATAGCTGAGCTGACTTTAGTGGAAAGTATATTTTTGTGTGTTTTGGAGTTCTAGAATTAGTTTAGAGTCATATTTTATGGGTATTTTGGGGTGGCTATGTGAGAGCTGAGATATGTTGCTGATCCTATGCTGCCATCTTGGCTCCACCTCCCTGGGAAGGACTTTCAGTGTCAAACATTTGAGTGTGAATTTGATTCTTTACAAAAGAAAAGGGAGACATTGGAGTTTTTAGAGCAGAGGAAGATTGTGGTCAGATCTGTGTTTTAGGAATTCAGATTGGCAGCTATGTGGGGAATTTTAAATACAAAAGAAACTCAGACCTGGAAACCCAATTAAGATGCTATTACAATAGTATGAGAACTAGCATCATCAGCTTGTGAGCACAGAAAGGAATGGATACAAAAACAATATCAGATTAAAAAATCTGAAAGGAAGACAACTAATCAGATGTTTCAGGTATATACAAGTTTGTGAGTATTGGTGATAAAGAAATATGGTGGTACCTTCAACAGAAATAAGGTAATTTGGAAGAAGATAGATTTGGGGGGGGAAAGAATAATAGGTTCTGTTTTAAGCATATTGAAGTTCAAATTTGTATATGACATCCATTAGGAAATAGTCTATATAGAGTTGCTGAAGAGGAAAGGAACTCAGTAGAGAGACTAGAGTTGTACTTTAAATTACATTTTGTTTGCTACTTTCCCTTTCTCATACATTCAACAGTTGAAAAAATTATACAAAACAAGGGGATTGTAAGAGAGGTATTTCTACGCTAACAAAGTAGAAAGAGGTATATATTGTCTACTTGTTTCAAAGGTTTGGTTAAAGGAAACAAACAATTAGTAATATAAAATTACAACATTTATTCACTATTCCTCTAAGGCTAGGATTGTTACTTGTACGTGGAGTTCAGGATTAGAGTCCTGACTGACAAACAAAAGAATGAGAGAGATTACGTGCATTTTAAGACCATCCCAATTCTGGTGGCTGAGTTACACAAATTTTTGATCCCCATAATGGTTTAATCATTGTATAAGAAAGGGATTTTCTTAATTGCATAAATTATAAATACAATAAAACAAGAGAGATGACAAAGTGTCAATTCAAATTGTGATCCAGAATATCTGTGGTTTCTTTACCATTAACATTCCATAACATGGTATATGTCCAGAAAATATAAAGATAAGAACAAATCCCGTTACTGAAGTTAATTCCTTTAGTTGAGTGTCTTATCCTTAAGGGCCATAAATAGGCTGTGGTTTGTTGACCTATGAAGAGGTATTCTCTGAGCTCACTCAGAGAAGTAAGACAAAGCTGGGTTTGAATTGTAAGTTTATGATCTCTGGATGCCTTTGTTAAATCCTACTTCCAGCTTTATCTGGTCTCTGGAGTGGCTGAGATAGAAAGAGAGCTTTATTTTGTAAAATGAGGGAGAGCAGCCTATTTGATTAATTCAAACTTTAGCCAAAATATGATATTAAATTGATTTTCAACATGTATACTTTAATGAAAACTAGTGTCACTGGATTAAAGAGTATCTGGGGTTGAGTAAGATGTAAGAATATTGGAAAGAAAGGAGAGGAACAGGTTATGAAGAGAGTTAAATGTCAGATGAAGGATTCTATGTTTGATCCTAAAAGTGAGAGGAAGCTACTGTAGTTCATTGAATGAAGAGGTGGTAGTGACATGTTCACATCTGTGTTTTAGGAAGATAAATTTGACACCTGGTAATTGTAGATACATCAGGATAAATCAAACAAGATGAATCATGATCCTTTGAAGTATCACCAATATACTTAGTTACCAATACATTATGGAAGGTAACTCTCCCTTTTCCATTGGTAGTTCTGTTTGGCGTCCATCTAAAAAACAGTATGGCTCCCCTAGGATAAGCTGATCACCTGAGAGGCCATCACAGTACTGACTGACTCTGTTTTTTGATACTTAACACCTTAAATCCCTTATTTGCTTTTTCACCCTCTAATTGAGTCTATAAAATTGGAACGATAAAATTCTCCTAAAGTCTTTCTGTCTGAAATTTCAGAATTTTCCAGGTAACTTTCCACTTTCTATCAGCAGCCCTGCTGTATTCTGCTCCACAGAATATCATGACTTGAGCCAGATAGCTCCAGATATCAAATGCCCTTTTCAGCTTCCTTCTGTATATTGTTGTCCCCATTAGAATGTAAGCTGTTAAGGTTAAGGATTATCTTTCTTCTTCATATTTATATCCATATGGCACAGTAAGATGCCTGACATATGTGAAGTACTTCCTAAATGTTGATTGAATTATTTATTTATTTATTTTGAGCACTTTTCAAAATTTATTTTCAGTTTTCAACATTCATTTCCACAAGATTTTGAGTTACAATTTTTCTGTCTCTCCATCTTTCCCCTACCCCCTCCTCATATATGTATATATGTATACATATAGTTTACCTTCACCTATCCTCATACTGAGAAAAGTCTTATGAGTTACAATTACTGTTTTCCATGAAGCAATGTAAATAGCTCCCCTTTAATAAGTTCCTTATGATTTCTTTTTCCTGTTCACGTTCTCATGCTTCTCTTGCTTCTTGCATTTGAAAGTCAAATTTTCTGTTCAGCTCAGGTTTTTTTCATTAAGAATGCTTGAAATACCTCTATTTCAATGAATGACCATATTTTTCCCTGTAGCATTATACTGAGTTTTGCTGAGTAGGTGATTCTTGGTTTTAATCCTAGCTCCATTGACCTCCAGAAAATCATGTTCTAAGCCCTTTTATCCCTTAATGTAGAAGATGCTAGATCTTGTGTTATTCTGATTGTGTTTCTACAATACTCCAATTGTTTCTTCCTGAATGCTTTTTTACATGTATTGGCAGAGGGGGAAGTTGGAGCTGCAAAGAACTCCTGTTTCTACTCTGTCATCTTGGCTCTGCCCCCCAGATTGAATCATTTATTGAAGAATGGCCCAAGTTTAATTAGAGAGTGACCCAGACTTCCAAGTGACTTAGAAACCCAGAAACCCTTTCTCTGTTTTTTTTTTTTAATCAGAATAGTGTCATTGGCATAAGGCAAAGGTGTAAAAAATGTGGCCTACAGATAGCATTGAGCTCAAAAATGCTCCTCAGTACAGCCCAAAATAGATTAAAATGTACTTGGAAAAATTTTTTTTAATAAATGAAAATTTCACAAAATATAAATAGTGTATTTTAAAACTAGGGAAATATATGTTCTACAGGGATTCTTAAGTATGGATTAATGGTTTCCATTTCTACTTAAGTTTGACAATACTAGTATAGTATACTCCTAGTAAGGAAGTTCTTTCAACCAATAGGTTGGTACATATTCTACAATTTATAATTTTAGAGGGTTGTCTGTTTCACTGAGAGATTAAGTCACTTGCCAAGGGTCACACTGCTAGTATATGTCAGAGGTAGAACTGCAATCTAGGATTCCCAGATTTTGAGACCACCTATCTGGCTACTAAACCTGTTACCTTAGCACAACCATTATTATATAGGATGAAACTCCTCTGAAATCTTATTCTAATAGTTGACAATGGCATTGGATGCTCTGGATGGCTATGCTAACAGTGGTCATGTTTTGCAGTTCCTACCAAAGTGGCAAGGCTTCAGGAATAATGTGGAAACCAATTGTCTATTTTCCACATTTGAACAATTCATAGCAAACAGATAGACTGAGATAGAGACTTGTACTAAGCTCTCACTAGTATAAAGAAATCCTGAGTAAGGAAATCCCTCTACCAATGCAAGTTAGTACCAACTGTGCAATTAATAATCTCAGAACATGTCTTAAAAAGCAGTAATTTGCATTAACCTGCCTGTGGCTACACAGCTTGCAAATGCCATGGGCAAGACATTAACTCCATTCATCCTGGAAGTATGATTTTTCTGGCAACATAAGGTACTGGACACTGATGTCCTTTTTCAAACTGAATTACCAAGCATTCAAACACTACTGAAGACAGTGCAACTCTGATGCGCTAGCCATGTTGTTTCAATGCCAAATGTTTGTTTGCCCAAGAATATTTTACACAGAACTCACACAAGTCAAGTGCTCACACAGAAGTCAGAAGAAGTGACACAAGTACATTCTCAAGGTCTCTGTGAAGAACTTTAGAATCAATTGTGAGACATGGGAGACACTGGCATAGGGCCAACCAGCATGGTTTGCTCACATCAAAGAAGGCAGTGTGCTCTATGAGCAAAGCAGAATTGCAGCAACTCAAAAGAAATTTGAGATGCAAAAGTTTAGAGACATCTACACTCCAAATGTTACTATGGACTATTTTTGCCCAACATGTGGTAGAGCCTTCCAAACTTGTGTTGTTCTGATCAGTCAACAATCAGACAAATCAGACATGCTGTACTTGACCCCAATATAATGATGTTATCTTGGTCCTTTTTAAGCATAAAGAACAAAGAATCAGCACCTCAGAAAGAAGGTTGAATTCATAAAAAAGATTGGGACCTGTATTATGGGATGAAATAACCACGTTAGTGATTGCAGATCTTTAAAGCAAATATGGAGGAGAAAGGGCACAGACTGTCAGACAGTACGTTAAACAGGAAAAGAAATAGGAGAATGTGACAACACACCCATGTACAACTGAATGCTACAGATAAACTAAAGGTGAGTCTGAAATCTTCCCTTCATGTAGCTGTGGGCCATTGTCAATCTTCTGTGTGATTCTTGTTCCCAATTTTGCTGACTTCTAGAAGTTCAGCTTTTGCCTACATATCACTTATAGTTTGACCACACTACCAATACCTCTCCCCCAAAACCGTTTTCATCTTATGTCACCTTTTTTTTTTCCCCATAGCACAAAAGAAAGCTGAGATTAACTCATTGCTCTTCTTAATTCTGAATCCTTTATCTTATTATCTACGAAGAAATTTTGAAAGCCTACTCCCCTTAATCACTAATATGGTGGGGACACAAACAGTGCTGTCCAGTCTCCTCACCTTCAGATGCCCTTCTACTATGCTTCCTTCCCCCACCAAGTTCTTAGACGCCATGATTTCCTTTACTGTGGTAAACTTGGTCCTTACAAAGAGTTGGAGAAAAAGACCTGTTTAACTTTGGGCACCACCAAGAATAAATAGGGCATAAAATTTAGTTTTGGGGGTAGTTACCTAACAGTTCAATGAAAACAAGGCCATTTTAAGTTTTAACTTAATATATGTATTTTCAAGTGTGTCAAGCCAAAAGAATCGGTTTGCATATGCAGACCTCCAGATTAATTAATTCCCTGTGATCTGGGATTTTTCCTGAGGAGAGGGAAGCATTCCACTGCACAGAAGCCCTACAGCTACCAAATCACAAAACAGATGCCATTGAAAGAGAAAAAGCATCAAGGATGAATAATAAATTTTCAAAGTCTAGTGACTGAAATGAGAAGACTGTTATGTAACATTTACTATTTTTTTCTGTAGGGAAAATAATATTATATTTAAATAAACTTTGAAATTAATAATTTTAGTCTGAGATGACCTATTAAATATGTTATCAAAGAAAAAAAGGGAGAGAATGTAATATCAGAACAGATGATCAAATGGAAGTGGCAGAATAACTCCAACATTTTTATGGGAGGTAGAGCAAACAATTTCATCATCATTATATTTGTCTTCAACAGAGCACTAATGTTTGATTTCAGAAGTCTTTTTTTTACTAAGTTTTAAAACTTGACAGCCATACAACTACACTAAAACTTGTGTGCAGTGTCCAAAACAAATATTGCAAAAGAGCTTTTTTCTGTTCTCCCCCTACTCAGATTAAGTATATTTACCCATCCCCTGTCCAAATAAGACTGTTCACTCACTGAAACAATGGGAACAAGGTAGAAACTTCCCTCTTGTTAAGGAAGGCTATGTAAACCTTAACCTAAAACAAGCCGAGAAAAAAAGCAACATTTCTTGCTCTAAAGAGTGTGAAAGCTGACCAGAAAGTAAGTTGCTTCATTTAAGACAGAATTTCTGGAAACATTGGAAGAACTTCTGGTCTTATCTGATATTTTTGAAGGGGAGTAGTCTTTAGTTCACTTTCATCTCCTTCACTCCTTTATTCCAGGCATTGCTGTTTTTTTTTTTAATTCTTAATAGCAGAGGTGTTCATCAAGCAGCACATCAGGAGGTGAGAAAAGCAATTTAATACATTTCTGATTCTAAAAGTGTTATCAGAAACCTCCCATGGGTAAAGCCCAGGTAAACTGTGTATAATTTTATCCTATGGTGACTTTTAGCAGAAAACAATTTGAGATCTACATAGTTCTAAATGAAAAATATCTCTAATTTAAGGATCAATTTACAAAGATGATCTCATACAGTTCTATGTGGTAGTATAAGATGACTTTGGCTTAAGAAAATTTTTTCACATCACTTTTTGGAAATGTAAATAATAAGAAGATATAAGATATTTCCTCCTGAAGAAATGATACAATGAGCCTATCACAAAGAATCAGATTACAAAAATAAAAAACTGGATTTATTATGGAGTATTTGGCTTCAGACATGAACAACTTTTTTGTTTTTTGCTTTTTTTTCTCTTAATAGTATTTTAATTGTTTTCAATTACTTGTAAAGATAGTTTTAACATTCACTTTTAAAAGATTTAGAGTTCCAAATTTTTTTCTTGCTCTCTCCTTTCTCTTCCCCCTCTCCAACCCAACAAGCAATCTGATATTGGCCATACATGTACAACCTTATTAAAAACACTTCCACGTTAGTCATAATGCAAAAGAAGAATCAGACGGGAAAAACACAAGAAAGAAAGAAAAATGGGAGAAACTAATAAACTTTAATAGGCTTTCAGATTCCATGGTTCTTTCCATGGATGTGTATATCATTGTCCAACATGAGTCTTTTGCATCTGCTGAAGATCATTGTGTTGCTGAGAAGAGCTAAGTCTATCAAAGTTGATCATAGCAGAATATTGTTGTTACTCTGTAAAATGTTCACTTGGTTCTTCTCAGTTCACTCAGCGTCAGTTCATGTGAGTCTTTCTAGGTTTGTTTTTTTCCCCAAAATCTGCTGTCTCATCATGTCTTATAGCATAATAGTATTCCATTACATTCATATACCACAGCTTGTTCAGTTATTCCCCAACTGATGAGCATCACCTCAATTTTTAATTCTTTATCAATACAAAAAGAGGTGCTATAAATGTCTTTGCACATGTGGGTCATTTTCCCTTTTTTGTGATCTCTTTGGGATATAGACCTTTACAATGGTCTTGCTGGACCAAAGGTTATATATAGTTTGGTTGTCCTCTGGGCATAGTTCCAAATTGCTCTCCAGAATGGTAAATCAGTTCACACCTCCACCAACAATATATTCGTTTTCCAATTTTCTCACAGTTCTCCAACATTTATCATTTTCCTTTTTGTCATAGTAGCCAATTGGACAGGTGTGAGGTACTACTTCAGAGTTGTTTTAATATGTATTCCTTTAATCAATAGTGATTGAGAGCATTTTTTCATATGACTTTTCATGTGACATATGAATTCATCTGAAAACTTCCTGTTCATATCCTTCGACCACTTATCAATTGGGAAATGATTTGTATTCTTATAAATTTAACTCAATTCTCTATTTTTTTTAGAACTGAGGCCTTTATCAAAAATACTGGCTGTAAAAATTGTTTCCCACCTTTTTGCTTTCTTTCTAATCTTTTTTTTGCATTGGCTTTGTTCATGCAAAAAGATTTTTAATTTAATGTAATGAAAATTAGCCATTTAACATTTCATAATGTTCTCTATCTCTTGTTTGCTCATAAATTCTTTCCTTCTCCATAGATCTGACAGGTAAATTATTCTTGCTTTTCTAATTCGCTTGTTATCACCCTCTCTGTCTAAATCATGCACTCATTTTGACCTTACCTTGGTATATGGTGTAAGATATTGGTCTATGCCTAGTTTTTGCCATTTTGTTGCATCTCAGCTTCAGAGGCTGCATTTAGTACTCAACCATCTACAAAGAGAAAATCATGTACCAACACTCCTTCCACTTTGATCTTGGCTTGTAGCCTTTTCAAGTTGAAGATTTCATTCTCATTGAAAATGTTTGACAACATGGCTGAAAACATCATGCTAAAAATCATGGAAGCAAGCACACAACCTTGTTTCACTCCACTGGTGACTGGGAAAGCATGAGAGCTTCTTCTATTATCTATGGCATACAATATTAATTAACTTCTTTGGTCAACCAAATTTTGACATAATTTTCTATAAGCCTTCATGACTAACAGTATCAAAGGCCTTGGTCAGACCAATAAACATTATGTACAGAGCTCTGTTCTGCTCCTGATATTTCTCTTGGTGTTATCAGGCAGGAAACACCAATCTGGCATGGTAAAGTACCAGAAAATGAGGTCCTTACTCAAAAAAAAACAAAAGACAAAAATCTGCTAAGTATTCAGATTCTGCTTCAGAGAACACAAATCCAATGGACTAGCCAAGTTTTTTGAATGTAAAATGTACACTTGCCAACAAGACTGCTTTGTGTAGAACTCAGGCAAGCATTCATATGGTGATCAGAAAAAGTGAGACATCTCAAAGCCTCTCTTAAGAACTTTAGAACTGATTCTGTAACACTGGTACAAGACCACTCAGTATGGCATTCCCACATCAGAGAAAGTGCTGTGCTCTATGAGCAAAGGATAATTGAGACAGTTCAAAGGAAATTCAGTATGCACAAATTTGGAGTATTCACCCATAATATTCACACAGATTATTTGTGCCCGGTCTGTGGTAGAGCATTTTGAGCTCTTATTCGTCTGATCAGCCATAGCTGGACACTTTGAAACTTGACTCTATCATAGTGATGTAATATCAGTACTCTTTCAGAGCAAAGGATAACAACCAACCAAATCATTTCTGCCATACTGTTTTCTAGTTTTACCAGTCATTTTTGTGAAATAGTGAGTTTTTACCCCAGAAACTGGAGTCTTTGCATTTATCAAATACTAGATTACTATAGTCATTGACTGTTGTGTCTTACATACCTAATCTAATCCACTGATCCACCACTCTATTTCATAACCAATGCTAAATAATTTTGATGATTTCTATTTTATAATATAGTATTAGATCTGCTGTGGCTAAGCCACCTTCTCTTGTGTTTCTTTTCATTAATTCCCTAGATATTCTTGACCTTTTGTTTTTCCAGATAAATTTTATTGTTATTTTTCTACCTCTATAAAATCATTTTTTTCAGTAGTGTGATTGGTATGGCATTGAATAAGTAAATTAATTTAGGTAGAATTGTCATTTTTATTATATTAGCTCAGCCTACTGATGAGCAACTGATATTTTTCCAGTTATTTAGATCTGACTCTATTTGTGTAAAAAGTGTTTTGTAATTGTGTTCCTAAATTTCCTGGGTTTGTCTTGGCAGGCAGACTCCCAAATTTTTCATATTGTCTACAGTTGTTTTAAATGAAATTTATCTATCTCTTGTTTCTGGCTTTTGTTACTAATATATAGAAATACTGATGACATATGTGAATTTGTTTCATATCCTGCAACTTTGCTAAATTTGTTTATTACTTTAAGTAGTTTTTTAGTTGATTCAATAGGATTCTCTGAGTATAACATCATATCATCTGAAAAGAGTGATAGCTTTGTTTCCTCATTGCCCATTCTAATTCCTTCAATTTGATGTTTTTTTCTTATTGCTAAAGATAATATTTCCAGTACACTACTGAATAACAGTGGTGAATATGGACATCTTTTTTCAGCCCTGATCTTATTCCTTTTCTTTTCTTTTTAGATGATCCCAGGACACTACATTTGTAGAAACCTCTAAAGTAAACAGGGTATACATTTTCATAAGCAATAGAAGAATTAATATTTTATGGGTTTGAAGTATTGAGAGGATGAAGTTTATTGTGTAGTGTCTAACAAACATACATACATTTATTTTTTTTCCATAACAGAATTTTCTTGCTTCCATGTTCATTGGCTAAATTGCAAAGGAAAATTTTATTTTAAAATATTTATTGGTTGTTATTATCTTCATTTTCAATTCCCCTATCATGTGTAATTTCTTTTGAAGACTCCATCCATTAAATTCCTAGGTACATTGAACTTAGGAATATGGAACAGCAAATGAACAAACCTGTATTAAATCATGGAAGGATTTATGGTTGCCTCCACCAAAATGTCATTCCTTCAACTTCGAGCTATTGGGTTGAATATACAACAAAGAAGCACCAGTCAGCTCAGAAGCACTACCCTCAGAGGACTCTTTGAGGAATAAATTGCCAAAATGAAAGATCCTTAAGAGCAAGTCTAATTAGAAAAATAACAATCTAAAATTTCATTCCAATTAGCATGAACCATAGACAATTTTGTGAAAAAGTAACCCAATCCTCCCAGTTCTCCCCTCTGTTCTTCTGTTTGGTAAGAGGACTCTTTAAGTCTTATTTACCCTCATAAGCAAAATCTGTATATGAGAAAGGCAATGAAACTTATTTGCTCAAGGAATTAAAAACAAACAAATGGGTAATGACTTGAAAGAGGATCTTTTTTCAGTAAGATTTGCATTTTCAAAAATATTCAATTCAACAAGCATCTTTAGGAGTCTGTATGGGTAAGTTGCTAACCTAGGCACTTTTGATAAAAACAAAAACAACAGGCCCAGCCTTCAGGAGCTTATAATCAGGTAGAGGAAGAGAAACATGTAAACAAATGGGTATTTCAGAAGTTAGAATACTGTTAAGTGCATAGGAGAGGTCAAGGACCAGGTTGAAAAATTTTAGTAAGGAAAGGGTTCACTTCTAGCTCAGGGTTGTCACCTGAACCGACTATTGAAGGATTTTGATAAAGAGAAGTCAGGAAAGGATTACCTGCTTAGTATGGGTATCAGAAGAAAGGGTGACATACCATTTGAAATAGACAGGAGGGGGTTGTACCAGAGCACTGCACAATGAAGAATACAGTTTTAATATATATTAAGACGACAAGCAAAATGTGTTGTATATATTTTGACCTTGAAGAAAAAAAATGCATGTAACAAATTTGGCTATAGTTTTCACTTTTCTTTTCCTTACTGAATGATATCTCTCATCATGGCCAAACACATTATAAGAAAATCTCAGTAATAATTTTCAGTTTGTTTATTTGACAGTATTTTACATTGTCTATGTTTATAGTATACTTTCATGATTTATCCAAAATTACAATCATACATCATAAGCCATTAAAAGCCACAGTTTTTTGCCCCTAGTTTTCCTAAGATAACTTTTAAAAAGTAACTTCTAAATTTTCAATGTCATTTGCTGATTTTTCCCCCACCTTTTAAAGAGTGGTAGCAAATGTGTTTTCAAAGGGAAGATTATCACCTGTAATTAGTGTTAATGCCACTAGTTACTCTAAAAACTTTATCCCTGAATAATTTGAAGCTTTGTTCTTCAGATATTAACTCAAATTTTATGCTAATTTGCATGCAAATGCTACTATAACAAGATTCAAAAGTAATGAATGGTTGTGAGCAATAGCACATGAGATGTGCCTATAGGCACTTCCTGTGCTCATATTTTATGTACCCTTAGATGCTTAATAGGTTAAAAATATATCAAACTAGTTGATGCATGCAAAGCTCCACAAAAATCAAAATAAAATTAGTGCTTCAGCAGATGAAACCTATATTTCTACTTCATTTTTTTACTACCCACCAGAATTCAGTGAGCAGGAAGTACAAAGGATTGTTTTAGGTTCAATAAGGCTTAATATCAGGAAGAAAATCCTTACCCACAGGGACAGTGTGATTTAGTTAGAAAGGATATTATAATTTGGTGGAAGGGATTAGCCAGATGCCCAAGGCAATATCATATAAAAACTTAAGTGTGGTAGCTGCTCTAAGGAAAGTATAAACCAAAGTGCAATGAAAGTCAAGGAGTGACAAAACATTTCTTGTTGGAGAAGGAGCAGTCAAAGAGAGCTTTCACTGGATGGCGAAATTTGCACTTGTACTTAAGAATTTGGTAGAATTGAACAGATGAATGAAACAGAGGGAATAGAGTTTCAACCCAAAAAGCAAAATGCACAAAGGCAGGAAATTGCAATATATATTTAAATAATTTTGATCAGTCTTGTTTGATGGAAATATGGTATATGTGAAGAAATAATATGAAAAGAGAGGGGGAAAGGAGGTGGAGAAGAAGGAAGGGGAAAAGGAGAAAAGATTAATGAGGATAGAAACTGGAGTTGGAAGAAAAGAGAAATTTATAAAATAGAAAAGGGGTAGATTAGAGAGGCTTTAGAAAGATGACCATAGTGGAGCAGAGCCAAGATGGCGGCGTAGCAGCAGCAACATGTCGCAGCTCTCACATAGCCACCCCAAAATACCCATAAAATATGACTCTAAACTAATCCTAGAACATCAAAACGCACACAAATATACCTTCCACTAAAGTCAGCTCAGCTACGAGGAACCACATCAGCACTGTGAACTGAAACCAGCCTGGCCTGAAGCCCTGGCTGTGCCCCAGGGGCGGCTGGACAGGAGGAGTGGAGGAGCCTTGGATTAGTGGCAGCTGCAAGCAGCATTCAGAACTAGATCAGTGAGACATGCGAAATCGGGGAGAAAAGCGTCCAGCCAAAAGGCCTTCAGGGTGGGAAAGCGAAAGGCAGAGGTTTTGCATGCGCCTCTTAATTGCTGCTTCCGCGCCTGTGGCCTGCAGACAGCAGGGGGACTAAGCAATTGTTCAGAGGCCAGTGCTCTCATGTTAAGCGGCCTGGATCGGGATCGCCGTCTTGGGCTTTCAGTCCTCTAGTCTTCATTATCCAGTGAGCTGGAAGTAAGTAGGAAAGGGACCCAGCACCTTCCTGAGAACTATGGCAGCCAGGAGAACCCCAGCAATTTAGGGCAGAGCTTTCCCTTCTGGAAGCAGAGCCCCACAGAGATTAAAAAAAAAAATCACGGACTGACCAACTATGAGTAAGAATAAGCATAAGAAGCAAAGTAAGAACAGTAACCAAACCAAGGATTCCTTCTTTGGGGAAAAGAAGGAAGATGGCAAAGAGAGGGACTAGGAGAGTGCAGCCAGAGCGCCCCCACCAGGGGCCTCCAGTAAACATGAAGAATGCCTTAAAGCTAGAGATGAGCTTAAGAAGGATTTTGAAAACTGAATCAGAGAAGTGAAAGAAAAATTGGGAAGAGAAATAAGAATGTTGCAAGAAAAC
>JAQQSV010005762.1:0-14453 GCA_028646515.1 Pseudochirops corinnae | reverse complement strand
ATGTGTGAAAAATATTCGTGTGTGTGTATATCATAAATCACATAGCATTGAATATAGTTTCAATGAGACTTCAGAGGACAGTAAGATCAATATAGGATAGAATTGTAGGACAAATCTCAAAAAATGAGGCAGGAATAGCCAATGGCTATCATGAGTAGATAGAATTTGATGAAATAAAGGAAAGAAGAACATGCTGGGTGAGGGGAAGGATAATGGTGCCGCTAATAAACTGGTTAGCTGAAAAAAATAGACAGTAGTTTGTGGAGAGAGAGGAATTACTATGGGAGCACTGCATCAAATGAAGGCACTTAGAAATATGAGATTGCATACAGGAGAGGTGAAGGCTTTGCTAATGACATGGAAGTCAATTAATCAACCAACAGTGTTTTGTTTTGTTTTTTTTACATGTACTTACTTTGTGCCAAGCTCCATCCTAAGTGCTGGGAATACAAAGAAAAAAATGAAAATAGCCCTTGCCCTCAAGGAGTTTACAGTCTAACAAGGAAGATAACATGTAAAAAGACATGTCATCCATATAATTGTGATCTCAGGAGAGCTCACCAAAGGGTGAAGTATAAAAGGAAAAGATAATTAAGGATTAAGCATTGAAGAATATTTATATTTGGGAGGTAGGAAGAGAAAGGAAGTCATCCCAATGATCCAAGAAAGGTAATCCTACTGATAGCACAAAAATCAGAAATATTCAGTGCCATGGGAATCAAAGAAGGAAAATATTTCTACAGGTACTTGGTAATTCTCCAAAAAGAGCAAAAACATGAAGAAGGAAAGAAAATCCCCTGGCGAGACAAGAAGTAGGTCACTGGTAAGTTTCAAGAAATCCATTTTAATAGAGTAGTGAGTATGGAAGTCAGAACGCAGGAAGTGGTTTTTTTTGGTTTTTTTTAAAGAATGGATGGATAGGAAATAGAAGTAGCAGAAATAAAATAAATTTGAGTAATTTGTTAGCAAATGGGAAGAACAAGATTAAAGCATAACTTGCATGTGCAGAAGGGTCAAACCTAAGGTTTAACCTATGATAGGGGATACCTGAACATATTTAAGGTTAGAAGAGAAGGAAGCTACGGAGAGAATGAACTTGAAACTTCTAAAGAAGCAGAAGATTACAGGAGCTAACTAAGTCTCTTAGAGGTTTGCATGGGATGGAGTCAGGGATGGAGGTAGAAGGGCTTAAGTTACAGAGGAGAGCTATTTACTATTCATGAGGCCAGAGGGTAGGATCAAATTTAAGTATGGAGGTAGTGTTTTGTTAAGACAAATATAGGAGTATAAGGGGAAGATTCTTCTGGATGCTGGCCATCTCCACAAATTAGAATACATATTATTCTTAGGGAAGTATTTCTAGAAAATGAAAATTCAGATGCCTTTATTGAAAAAAAAAATTAAATGCTCAGTTTAACAATCATTGATGTACTAATACATATGAGGAATTTTGTTAGGTGGTAGGAATACAGATGTGAAAAACAACACAGTTGCTGTCCTTAAGAAACTTAACAACAAGTAAAGGAGACAAGACATGTAAACAAATAACACAATGCAAGGTTAAAGGTGAGACTTTTAGAAGAATCTTATAGAAAATTTGAAGAGGAAAAGAACACTTACATTTGGGGATGGGGGACTCATGGGAACTTCAGGGAAGAAGTGACAACTGAGCCGATTCTTGAAAGAAGATAAGGATTTAACTAGTAGAAATGGAGAATGAATGCATTCTAGACATGCAAATGGTGTGTATTATTTTACAGAAGCACAAATAGATGGGAGAAGATAGAGGAAAATGTTAGAGAAGAATTGCCTGAACTAATCTACCCCATCAGACACATTCCTTTCCAGTTTTCTTATGCCTTATTCACTGCCAAATACTCATCGATATAGTGACACTAGCCTCTTTGCTGTTCCACTCCATTTCTTGGCTTTAGGCATTTTCCCTGATTATCCCCTATGCCTAGAATTTTCTCTTTCCTCACCTCTGTCTCCTGCCTTCCCTGGTTTCTTTCAAGTACCAACTAACATCCTACCTTCCAATGAAAACTTTTCTGCGGCCCTTTAATTCTAGTGCCTTCCCTCTATTAATTATTTCCCATTTTCCTGTGTATACCTTGTTTATACATATTTATTTGACTGTTTCCTCCATTAGATAATGAGTTCCTTGAGGGCAAGGACTGTCTTTTGCTTCTTTTTTTTCATCTACAATGCATAGTACCTCAAGCTTCATAGTAGGCACATAATTAAATGCCTACTGACTTATTTCTCTTGAAATTTATATTTGTTTTTTGTCTTTGTATCACCAGCACTTAGAATAATGATTGACACATGGTAGGCCATTAGTAAATGCTAGTCAGCTGATTGACTTTACTACTAATATTTTGTCAAATATATTTAATGCCACATTTATTTTCCAATGAGTTGTTATTTGGCAGAGAGGAATTTGCCTTCTAAGCCTGGGTGTGAGCCTTAGGAGCCTGTAATACAAACTCCCGCTCTCAGTGAATCATTCTGGAATTCGAATAGTTTTCCTGATGTTTGAGGTTTTATGTCTTCATCTGTTTAAAAAAAAAATTAAGGTGTATTTATCTCATCAGCTTAAAAGCAACATTAAAACATCGTCTAAGCATGGACAAAGTAATTCTCACGATACCCTTGAGAGGGAGAAAGAAATATTTATTATTGTCCTTGTTGTATGGACAGAAAGATGGAAACATAAAAAGATAAAGTGATGTGGTCCAGATTACAGAGTAAGCCACCTATCATTGTTTTTTTTTTTCATTGTTATCACTGATTATTAGAATCATCACCAGTGGATTCTATTAATGAAATTAAACTATTCAGTAAAAATCAGTTTCCAGAAATGTCATGGGAGTTGTGTGTGCATGCGTGCATGTGTGTATGTGTTTATATGTAGAGGAAGAGAGTAAGGATGTTTTATTAAACAGTTTGGAAATCTCCAAACACCTCAAGTGTAAACTTTTCAATTTGCAACAAGGAATATTTTATAAATTCTAAAACCAAAGTTATAGAAAACACAAAGAGAAACCTGAGCACCTCAAATGACAAATGGTAGCACATCTCCCCAGTAATTTGCACATGATGCAGAGAACAAACCAGGAGACCCAAATGAAAGACCCTTCCAATTGTCAAGATTAGAGATAGAATGAAATAAAACTAGCAGATGATCTATTTATTGTAAAACAGACTAAACATATATTTTAAGCATTACATCATCACAGAAACTGAAGAGCATGTAGCAGGGTTAGACAGTGACATCACTGCTCATATCACAGATTGTTTGACCTTAGTGTACATTTTGTTCGGTAACCAAGGACATGAACCAACCTTGAAAGTCCCACTGAGAGAGAATTGGTTGAATAACAATAGAAGTTTGTAATTTAACTGGAGATGGATTTTAGCCAGGTAGTAATATTCCAGGTCACACTCAAATGCTCACAGACACTGAAACTTTAGAACGATTTCTTCTATAGTGGGTACAGATCACAGGCTCTATTTAGAACCTGTACACCTCTTGGGTACCCAGTAGACATTGCTACTTGCCTGGTAGAGAAAATGAGGTTACTAAATTACTATGCTATAGCTTACTCTTAGAAGGTACAGGTTACAGTCCTTAGGGAAATCATGTTAATGGTGCATAGGTTTTCATGAATTTAGCTATACACTCGAGAAATGAGGTAGAAGGCTAACTTTCCATCTGAGCAACAGTCCACCTCCATTTCTTGTCCAGCAGTGGGCTAGAGACTATCTTTGGTGTTGAGGAATTCTAAAAATTAGGGCAGGAGAACCCCATTAACAAATCTCTAATACATAAATTGGGCATAATGGGCAAAGGAAGGGTTGTCAAATCAGGTCCCTTTCCACCAAAACACAGTAATAAAACCCAGTTCTCCAGAGTATCTAGCACAGTTATGGGTATGGAACAAGGGCTCAAAAAACGACTGTTGATGGAGTGATTTAATGCAGGTAGGTGTTAGTTCTGATTACTACCAAGATTATAAAGTGCCTGTGTGATGTTTTTTAGACAAATTCTTATCCAAAGGAAATTTGATATCAAATCATATAAACCTGTGCACAAATGTCTATAAAAATTGAAGGACATCCCTCCATATCTATGAATAATGCAAGCAAAAGAAAGAAAAAGAAGGAAACAATGACAAGAAAGAAAATGATGAGAAGTTTTAAAAATTCTGTCATGCAGAATTTTGCTAGTTTATATTTAAAACAATTATCACGATGATGGCTCAAAGAGAAGCAGCGTGGCACAATGGTTAGAGAGATAGACTCTGCATCAGGACAATCTAGTCTCACATCTTGTCTCTGAAACACACAACTCTGTGATTCTGGTCGTGTCACTTTCCCTCTGAGCAAGTTCTAATCAACATTAGTCGATGAGTCCCCTCACTTGGGGACCTCCTTACAACAATTAAATCATAAGCCAAGGAGAAAAAAAAAAAGTGGTTACATCTCTAGGAAGATTACAGGTAGCATATGCCTGTGGGTTATTTGCTTCATGTTCAAATTAATCAGCAAATCTCATGCAGGGAAAAACAGTATTTTTCACTTATAAGCACGCAGTCTTTCTCTATTAGTCTATTCAAATAAACAGAGATTCTTCTGCAAAACCCATATTTTGCTATTGTACATCCCGACTTCACCAAACTCTTCACCATCAAAAGCCTTGAGCACAGTATTCCCATTTGCAACAACTTCTTAAGGAAGGCTGTTTCCTCAAATCCCTCAGTTGAGGATATACAATGAAATGCCTCGTTAAGAACCTTAATTTAAAGCAGCACACAGATTGGTATGTCAGAGGTAATAATTACCTTCTTTAATGAGCCCCACTTTTCCCTGTGATGAGTAAGCCTCTCCTTGCCTTGTTTATAGTAACTGGATTTATTTCTGGCTTTCTTGAAGCACTTTTATTTTAAAGAATTAACATTACAGCCCTCTTCCATCTTCACAGGGTCAAATTCTGACCACTCTTTACTAAAACCATGTGGTGTTTGTTCATGTACTGTTACAGCAGATAGAATACAACATCTCAGGACATCAAGATATCTTTAAAGGTCACCTCAATTGCTCTTTCCTCGAGGTCAGGAGTCCTTAATAATTTTTTGTTGTTGTTGTTGTGGATCCCTTTGGCAATCTGCAGAAAACCTATGGATTTGTAATAAGGATGATATAGTAGCCTATACTGGTAATTGAAAGAAATGATAAATAACACAGTTTAGTGAAAATACTTATTTTTCCCATCTTAATTCACAGATTCACCCCAAAATCTACCTGGAGAAGGAATCCGTGGACCCCAGCTTAAGAGCCCCAGCATAGGAAGGATTAAAAATGGAGTGATCAGAATTCACCCAATTTTTCATGAGTTCTAAATAAATTCCAGTGACCCAAGGCACTCCTTGAATTCAAATCAAACCATGGCTTTCTTCAAAGTTCTTAGAAATTCACTTTTCTTTTGCATTTTAGGATAGTTGAACAAAATCTCTCTTTTTGAATTGTAAAATTATCATCTCACCTCACCTCCAAGCTGGTTTTCATTAGAAATTAAGCCTTGTTTGATCCTTTCCTTCAGATTTTTTTCTCTCCTACTTGTAAGAGTCCCTGTCTCCACTGCTCTATCCAGTTTCTATCCCGCTTCCAACCAACCTAGTATATCTTGTATGCTTCTCTTTCCTTCAGGGAATAAATGCCTATTCATGTTTTTCATGTTTGTGTACTATAATTGGTAGTAGTAGTGCTAGCAATAGAAATGTCTTACATTTATATATTGCTTTATGATATACAATTTTTCTCAGCCTGTTGCGTATGATAAAATCTACATCTATTCCATTGAAATGGGGAAACTGAGGCACAGAGAAATTAACTTGCTAAAAAAAAAAAAAAGGAAGCCAAGAACCAGTAGCAGAAGAAGAATTAAAATCAGGATATTTTATTATTATCACAAAGTCTGAACCAGAAATAGAGCTGGAAAAGGATTTTACAAAAATATGTTTTGCAAGCATGCTTTTTTGACCCTTTTCATATAATAAAAGTATTTGTATTAGCTGATGATTATGAAATTAACAATAAAAAGGAAATTTTAAAACTCTGCAAAACACTATAAAAATGTCACGTATTATGTTTTTTCTATTACTATGATGTCTCAACTTTGTTTATCCTTGTAGAAATTGAAGTACAGGGAGGACAAATGAATTTTCCAATGTAACACAGCTACACATTGGCAGAGTTCGGATCAGACCCAGCTTTCCTAATCCCCAATATATTTACCCCTCTTCCTGGAGTAATTACATTTTCAAAACCCCAAATAAAGACATATTATCAAATAACTTTGCCTTGTGGACCTAACTGGATCCAAAATGATGTTCTTGGGCTTTGGAACTGATGACATCACAGGTGAGTACTGCCTTGCAGATCTGAACTACCTGGAAGCATACACCATACATGAATGGTTACTATGTGCCTAACTACAGATGTACACAAAAGAGTATGTATCTGCACAGTGATTTCATAAATGAGAGGTTAGGCAACCCACCTTTAAGAGAATACCATGTGTCAGGCATAGTAAACACAGGGCACACAAATACATGCAAAAGGAAAGATAACCCCTGCCTTTAAAGTGCTCACATTATAATGGAGAAAGACAATACATAACAGGAAACTAGAACAAGGTGAATGGAAATACAGGTACCTAGTAGGGACACCGAAAAAAAAGTCTAGAAGTAAAGTTTGGAGTGAATCTGGATGGGTTGGGTATTCTCCTTAAAATGGAGATTTAAGGACCTTTAACCAGAATAGCCAGGATTCAAGCCAAAGTAATTTTACTTCCCTTCTATTTGAACAATTTAATCAGAACAGAGTGCAAGATCAAAAACTGAAAGGGACCTTAGAAATTATCCTATCCCACCCCCCTCTTTGAAGAAATGAGTCCAGAGAGGTTAAATGTTTTACACAGTATAACACTAGAAGAAAATAAGAGTTGTGATTTGAACTCAGTTCCTTTTAACTTTTTTTAACTCTGCCATAATGCTAAAATACATTTTAAAATTGGATTCATTAGAATAAAATAGCTCACATATCTGTGCAATTTTGATTACAAAGTACATAGGATTATAGAATAATATTAGAGCTAGACTGGAGCTGAGAGGTCATTTAAACTATACAGATGAAGAAAGAGAAACTATGAAAATTTACATGACTTACCCAAAGTAGGAAGTAGCAAACTTCTTCTTCCATGATTTGAAACCGAGTCCCTGGTTCCAAATCCAGAACCCTTCAAAAATAATATTAAAAGGGTTTTTAACTTCCTGTATCATCTTTGACTTTAACTGAGTTGACTCTGCTTACATGTACAAAATGTGTCTGTTTGGCAAGGACTCTAAAACCCCAGGCTTTTATAGGCACTGCAGGAAACTGCAGCCAAATTTACAAAATTAATATGAATAGGGATTATTTCAAAATGCAGTTTACCAGCAGAATGTACAATATTTGTAACAATATTTCAATTATTAGTATTTCATTTTTGGGGCTAGATGAATTCAGTATGTAGTGTTTTATAAAATAGAATATCCTTAGTTTAAACATATTTACATTAAAGTTATTTTTTTTTCTAATGTGTTTTGTAATCTAGGAAAAGTGCACATTCATTTAAACAGCTCCAGGTATAATTCACAACTGCTATCTCTTCTCAATTCTGATGACTTCTTGCAAAGCCCAGAACAAATATCACCTCCAATACCCAATGCAATTTAAACACCATCTTTACCTGACAAGAATGGAAGTGATCTCTGCCTTATCTGACTTCACTGTATTTTTCCCTCTTCCTATGCACAGATTATAGTATTTTGTATTTGGTTTATCTGTGTATAACTCTCATCACCTCTATTTAATGATATGCTCTTCAAGGGCAAGATACTCCATCTAATTTATGTTTGTGCCCCCTTCCTATACCTAATATAATAGATTGAATGTAATATATGTCTAATGAATATGTGTTGAATAATTAAATTCTTAACTCAGTGACATTATTACAGTTTTATATAGTATGTAGAGTGCTGAACTTTGAGGGAGAAAGACCTGAATTCAAATTTTGTCTTTAACATTTACTGGCCAGGTGATTGCTCAAATTGCTTAATCTCTTTTAAGTTTTAGTTTCTTCATCAGTAAAACAGGGCTAATAGTAGTTCCTGCCTCACTAGGAGGATCAAATGAGTTAAAGTGTAGAGCTCTTTGCAAACCTGAAAGTGATATAAAAATACTTTAATATTAGGAAAATACTTTATGTGCATTATCTCATTTAATCCTTACAACCACTTTGTGATTTAAGTAGTACAGATATTGTTATCTTCATTTTAAACATGAGACTTAGAGAGTTGGAGACTTTCTCATAGTCACAAAACTACAAGTATAAAAAGTATGCACTGCTCTTTCTGACTTCAAGTCTAGTGTCTTAATCATGGTGCCATTCTTTAGAAGTACTCTGAGGGACACTGAGTGTATGTTCACTTTAGTTAATACCAAATCTGTCATCACTTCTGGATATGAACAGGGCTATATGATTTCTCAACATGAAGGGTGAAATTTCTGCTGATAATTCTTCTTCCTTTTTCATGTGGGTTCTGAGAGACTGTGATGCTAGATTACATGGTTTGCTACAAGACTTCCTGGCTTGGTTTTAGGTCCATCTTTCAACTGTTACCTGGTTGAGTTGGTATGAGTTTGGATTCCTAGATTAAACCTGAATTAACTTGAAATTTCCAAACAAATTCAACCCCAACCACTAAGTTGGAATCCAACATCAACAAATACTCTGTAATTTTTTCCAGTTGAACTTGGAATGTTAAATACCACACCTGGCCCAAGATCAGGAAAAAGATTTGTCTGAGGATCACCCAAAGGTTTTTGCCAGTCGGTACTGATTGAAGTTGCTGGGAGAACTCAACATCACTACCAGGTTCTGAGGATGAATGATTTTCCATATTCAAATCAGACCACTATAGTATCTGTTTAGTACATTTCTTCCTCTAGAAGGGAAAAAAAAAACAAGAAAGAAGAAAACTTCCATTAAAGTGTTTGGCCAATATGATCATGTTGCTTTTCTATTAAAAAAAATCTCAAGTGATTCACAATTACCATTGAGAAAAAAATGAAAACTTATACGTCATTCAAGACCCTCCACAAGATTGCTCCAACCTACCTTTTCAACCTTATTTCACCTTTCTCCTTTTTTTGTTGTTGTTCAGTCAGTTCAGTCATGTAAGACTCTTTTTGACACTATTTGGCTACATATCCTCTATATTTCAGTCACACCAAAATACTCTCAACAATATGGGAAATCTCAGCATCTCTCCTCCTTTTCTTTAGTCTCTGATGAACAGTTGGCTTTTCTCCTTAACCAAAGTTACCTTGTCTCCACTTGTGGCCTTGGTCTCATCTCTTCTGGTAGTAGTTTGCCTCTTCAATCATTGTGTCTCCCTATCTACTTACTCCTTCCCAGATCTTCTTCATTAAAAATAATAATAATAATAATAAAGTCACATAGTCCTATCTAACATCCCTTCAAACAGTCCTTTTGTTCTAAAACATTTTGCAGCAAAAATGAATCAAAAAAATTTTTAAGTGCCTTCATTTCCTTTCTTCCCACTCACTCCATAAACCTTTGAGATCTGACTTGGTCCATGCTACTCTACTGAAATATTTCTCTCCAGGGTTATCTATGATGATTTTTCATGATTAAAACTGATAAATTATTTTGAATTCTCATTTTTATTGGCCTCTCTGTAGCTTTTAAGTCTGTTGACTAACCCTTTAATTGAATATTCTTCCTGTCCATGGTTTTCGAGATAATACTCTGTTCTGTTTCTCTTCCTACCTGTCTGACTCCTTCTTACTCTCTTTTGCTAGATGGAGATCTTTGTTATACCTCCTAACTGGATGTTCTACAGGGTCTTCTTCTGTTCTCCTTTAACAAATTCATTTCTCATTATTCTATTAGTTACTATACATATGTCTATAATCTCTATGCAAATGACTACCAGATTTATATTTCAAACCAAATACTTTCTCATATTGTAGTCTTGCAACATCAGCTACTTATTGGATATCCCCTCAATCATCCTCTAGACCTTTTAAAATCAACGTAGATAAAATAGAATTCAATTATCTTCCCTAACCTGGTTCCAGCTTCTTCTACATTTGCCACCATTTTTCTAGTCAGCTAGATTTGTAACCTTGAGAACATAGTTGACTTTTCCTCTCCTTTAATCTCCTATGTCCACTCAGTTGGCATTTTATCAATTCTACCTGCAAACATGTTTTCAATTTTCCTCTTCTCTCATATCACCACCCACTCAGTTCAGGCCCTCAGTGTCTATTGTCTGAACTACTATATCAGGCTCCTAATTGAGTTCCATTGACTTACTTTTCTAATCCCATCTCCAAATGTGGCCAAAATCACCTTCCTAATGTACAAGTCTTATAAGTTCACTTCTCTTCTGAAGAAATCTTAATGGCTCTCTATTGCTGCTAGGAAAAAAATACAACACTCTCAGTTTAAGATTGAAAGCCCTGGATTTAAATTTAGTCTGGCTATAGCATCTCTTCCTAGGCCTATTTCAATATTTCTATATTTCATAAAAACTGACCTACATAATGTTTCTGAACTAGGAACTCTGTCTTCTGCCTCTGTTCCTTGGCATAGGCTGCCTCCCATGCTTGTGACATACTTCCTCATCACTTTCAATCCTTAGAAACCTTCAAGGATTGACTTACGTGCTACCTGCTGAAAAGCCTTTTATGGCCACATTACTTGTACATACTGTCTATTTCTTCAAGTCATCAAGTATTTTTCTGTTTATGTGACATACCCTCCTCCCCCAGTAGAATGTAAAGTCCTTCCTGAGCAGGCACTGGCTTTCATTGTAGACTTGTATTCCAAGCACAACACCTAGATCAGATCTTTGTATGTAAAAGGTACTTAATAAATTATCTCATTGGATTAGATATAGAATTTCAGTGGAGACTTTGAACATAAATGGAGTTTAATAAGTGTTTGAATTTTTATTGAACTGAATTGAAAGAGAGCTGCCAGAGCCTTTAACATAGTCTAGAGGACTTTGGTGAAGACAGTGACTCTACAGGTTTCCAATACCTTCTGGTAATCAGTTCTTGACAAGCTAACCTATGTGGGAATAATATTCAGGATGAGCCACAAACAAACATGAAGTTCAGACATCACTGGGAGCAACAGGTTTCATTGACTCAATGGTAACAGACATCTTGCTAAAGACTGTCTTCTTCTTGACCTTTCACATACTTTAAATTTCCTCCAGTATGGTCCACCAAATACCATATTTAACTGAATCTTAAAACCATACTCATTATAAAACATTTATCATAAATCAGCAGATTAAATGATGGAATATCCTTTCCAAGTGAACATTATGCAAAAGTCACTGGGTGACATTCAAAGTCTTGCTATGGATCTTCTTTAATCTGTCAGAGGACAAATATATTTCTCTATTAAAGTTCACTCTAATACACCCAAATATTGTGTCAATATCAGTGTACTGTATTTTAATTTTTTAAACACAAGATGACCTCTATGGAACCCTTCCATTAAAATTTCTGTGAGGTCTCCCACATTAAAGTAGTAATAACTAATAAAGATATACCTCCATTTAAGAAAAAGATTTTCAAATTCCTGGTTACCAAACTGATAAATTGGGGTGGTGGGCATTATTAACTTTATGCAGTAATTCTTCACTTTGCATTAAGGTTAACTACATCTTTCCTTTAAGCCCTCTTTTCCACTGTTATATACAACAAATAATTTAAAAGGTTAAGTTGATAAATTACTTAGTAATATGTTCATTGTTTAAAGTGGATGGTAGCTATAGAATTGAATATTTGCTCTTCTTCGAATTGCCTACTAAAGTGGATGATTTAGGGAAAAACACTTTAAATATGTCTAATAAAGAAAAATCTTCAAAGGTATACAATTGTATGTAAAAACAATTTTTTTCATTAAAACATGCAAGGTGGAAAAGGGAAGTGAATGAAAATAGGATATAAAGTTATAAACTGCATTTTGGTTTGGTTGGTTTAAAAGTCCAAGATTCTAGTCAGGACCTCTAGCTACGGGGAAATGCATGACTTTAATTGGAAGTAATCCCAAGTCCTAGTCTATTGGGAGCTGACAACTGTGGTTTAGGCAACGTTCAGTTTTTTTTTTTTACTTAAAGTGTCCAAGGTTCAGTTAATCAAGTAAAGTAAACAAGCATTTTATTAAGTGCTCATTTTATGCCAGGAACTCTGGTAAGCATTAGAAATTTAAAGAAAGGCTAAAATAGTTCCTGTCTTTAAGGAACACATGTTCTATGGGAGAGACAACATTGAAATAAGTAGGTGTATAGAAATTGTATGCAGACTAGAAAGAAAGTAATCTCAGAGGAGAGAACACTACTAGTTTAGAGGAGAGAACACTACTAGTTTAGAGGAGAGAACGTCTGGAGATTGGGAAGGGTGGAGAGGCAAGGGAAAGAGCTTTTGCAAAAGATGCATATGATTTGAGTTTTGGAGGAAACTGGGAAAGCTAAAGGACAGACCTGAGATGGGGAAGCATTCCAAGTATGAGAGCTAGACACAGTCATGGAAATGGGAGTTGTAGGGTTATGGATAAGCAACAGCAATTGGGGTTGTAATTATAGATTATAGAATATGTGGAGGGAAGTCAAGGATAAGACTGGGAAGGTAGGACACAGAAAACATTCTGAAAAGCTTTAAGTTTCAAATACAGTGCTTTATATTTGACCCTGAGGATAAGAAAAGTAGTTTATTGAGTACAAGAGAGATATAACCAGATTTATACTTCAGGAAAATTACTTTGGTAACAGAATAGAACATAACTTGAACTGGGGACAGACTTGAGGCAGGGAGATCCTCTATAAGGTTATTACAACAGTCCAAGTGAGAGGTGATGGAGGTCTAAAGTAAGGTGGTGTCATTGTGAATGGAGAGGCTCAAACATATATAAGAGATGTTATAGAAGGTAGAAACAGCAAGATTTGGCAAATTTCAAATATGCAGTTTGAGTAAGAATAAGATACCGGGGAAGAATGCCAACATTACAGGTAGAAGACTAGGAGGATGGCAATGGACCCTAAGTAAAAGGGAAGTTCAAAAGAAAAGAGGGTTTGAGAGGAAAGATAAAGAGTTCTGTTTTGAATATATTTGAGATATCTACAACACTACTAGTTAAAAATGTCCACTTGAAAATTGGATATTCAAGGTTGTATTTCAGAAGATACTAGTGTTGGATAAATACATCTGGCAATCATCTTCATAGAGATGATAACTCAACATTGTCACTGATAAGAACACAAGAGAAATAAATGAGATCACCAAGAGACAGTAATAAAGAGAACTGAGAATAGGACCTAGGAAAGAACCTTAGCAGACACCAAAGGTGTTAGTAAATATGGCACAAATGAAGAACTAACAAAGGGGGAGAGAGTCAAGATGGCAGCTTAGAAGCAGGAGAACCCGTGGCTCCCCCCATAACCATCTCAATTACCTATGAAATATGACTCTAAACAAATTTTAGAGCTCCAGAACCCACAAAATGACAGGATAACAAAGCTCCTGCTGAAGGCAGTCCGGCAGGCAGAGGGGAAGGGGGTCATTGCAGCCCACTAGGAGCCCAGACCAGCAATGCATGAACCCACAGCTATAGCCCTAGGGCAGTCAGAACAAGCTTTGGCTGGAGCTTTCAGGAGAGTGGATCACTGGCAGCTGTGGTGGTTTCCAGATTTATCAATCTATAAGAAACAAGGGCAAAGTGAAAGGTCAGTGGAACTCAGCTAAATTTGGGGGAAAGAGTCTGGCTATCTGCTTCCAGGGTAAGAAGCAGTGGCAGTGGCCTTGCAGCCACCTCCATATGGCTGCTTCAGAGCTCCCAGCCTGCAGATTGCAGGGGGCTAAATGTTCTTGACTTAACCTGGCTAGATCAGGATCATGGTCTTGTATGGTGGTCCTGAGGTATGTGACCAGCAAGCCAAAGCTGGTGAAGGCTGCAGAGATGGTGGCTTGCTAATAGCTCTGGCAGCTGCAAAAATCCCAGTGATTTGGGACAAAGCGCTCCCCTCTGAAAGCAGAGTTCTACTGAGCCCAAAAGTCAAGTAATTGACTGGCAACATGAGCAGGCAAAGGAAACAAAGTAAGCACAGCAACACAACTTTAGATTTCTTTTTTGGGGACAAAGAGGATCAAAGCATGGATTGGAAGGAAGATAACAAAGTCAGAACTCTGGCCCCAAAAGCTTCCAAGAAATATGAAGATTGCCTACAAGCCATAAAGCAGCTTAAGAAAGGTTTTGAAAACCAAATAAGAGAAGTAGAGGAAAAATTGGGAAGTGAAATGAGAAT
>JAQQSV010005761.1:0-14453 GCA_028646515.1 Pseudochirops corinnae | reverse complement strand
TCTCTCTCTCTGTCTCTGTCTCTGTCTCTCTGTCTCTGTCTCTCTCTCTCTGTCTCTCTCTGTCTCTCTCTCTGTCTCTCTCTGTCTCTGTCTCTCTGTCTCTGTCTCTGTCTCTCTGTCTGTCTGTCTCTCTCTCTCTCTCTCTCTCACACACGCCCCCGGCTAGGGGGCAACCTGGGGCCCAGGATGCCTGACGGCGTCAGGGAGGGGCGAACACCTCTCCGGGGGATAGCCTGAGCGGTGTGGCAGCCTCCACGGGCAGGCTGGGTCCGTCTGCGATGGTCTCTTCCATGTCCCAGGCCAGCCTGAATTTGCCACTTTGGTTGTATGGTTTACCTGTGGCTTGCCCTGAAGCCTAATCGCAGTACATCCTCAGTAATGGAAAGGCTGCGCTTGGCCCGTTGCTTTGGGGAGGTTCCCTCTAGGGCAGAGCTCACTTTCAGCCACGTGCTCCTGGGCCCCAAGCTCTTTTTCCAGGAGGCGGCCGCACACAGGAAGGCGGACAGGCAGCGAGCCTTTAGTAAACGTGTGCCAGACACCAAGGAGAGCAGAAACATGGTCCTGCCTTCAAGGACCTTCCACTCTCCCACATGCAAACAGTCGGGTAACACAAGCTATCCCCGTGTACAAGGGAAGGCGCCAGTTGGGGCAGCGCCTGTGGCAGGCTTCTCGCAGACTCTGGAGCTCTGGGCAACATGGCAGGCTCTTTGTGTTTCAGGTTGTGGACTCGAGGCTTGTCTCCGTCTTTGATGCCAGGGAGCTGGAGCTGGTCATCGCGGGCACTGCGGAGATCGACCTGAATGACTGGCGCAACAACACAGAGTACCGAGGAGGTAGGTGAGCGGGCAGCCTGGCAGCGGGGTGACCGGGCAGCCGGGCAGCAGGGTGTCACGGCAGCAGGGTGGCCGGGCAGCAGGGTGACCGGGCATTTGAGGCTGCCATCAGGCGTGGGCTGTGGGGCCAATCGTTAAATTGGCAGTGCCGGTATTTTGTCCGGGGGAATAGGCATCACCGGGGAGTGGTTTATTGTTTTGTGGATTGTCGAGACTCGAGAAAGTGATGGAGGGCATATTAATAAAGAGAGCTAATCTTAGGAGCGAGTCGTGAATGCATTTTTTTCTTTTTTGTTAAACATTTTACCAGCACGTCCCTGACTGGCCCCAGTGAGCTCTACATTTAGCAGTCTGGGGTCCAGGTCTCCACAGGGAAGGAGGAGTTAAATAACTATGACCTAAGGAGGCTGCTTGGGGTCATAGAATTTGGCAGTCAGGGACCTGTGTTCAAATCCTGACTCCACTCATTACTACTTTGTGTGATCTTGGGCAGGCTCTTAACTTTCAGTTCCTGGACTGGTTTCCTTATCTGTTAAATGAGGAGTTTGGAGTGAATAGTTAGCTAGGTGCACAATAACTAGAACGTTAGACTTGGTGTGAGGAAGTCCTGAGTTCAAATTCAGCTTCAAATAGTAACTTGCTATGCGACCCTGTGCAAGTCACTTACATTCTGTCTTCCTCAGTTTCCCCAGTTGTAAAGTGGGAATCATAATCATAGCACCTACCTCCCAGGCTGATTATGAGGCTCAAACGAGATGAAATCTGTAAGCCCTGTGTCAATGCCAGGGATGCTCATGTTGATCATTTCTGGAACCCTTTCCAGTTCTAAATAGGTGATCCTAGCTGCCTGGACTCCCATGCGTGAGCTTTCCCTCCTGGTTTTCTAGCTAGAAGGTGCCACTGAGTGGCGGCCCCTCCCCAAAGGCACAAGCACCCGCAAGCACACTCCTTCTTGCACTGGGGAGGGAAAGCGTTCATTTTTTTTCTGTTGAAACCTTCACTGAGGTCACCACTGATCCCTTCATACATTGGATAACTGCACAAAACCCACAGGCACATACACCATCACTTACTGGCCAGTGGGCTGGTAGTGATCATAAGGGGACTTAGACCAGATAGACAGAGGGGTTTGTGGCCCTTGAAGTATGGCTAGCTCAGTACAAACCACCTGTCTGTGTTCCATTAAATTAAATCCTGGAGTCGCCTCTATGCTACAAGTGGGCATCAGGGCTTTTATTGTTGGGGGGGGGGGGGAGTTGGAGGCAAAAAAAAAATAAAGGGACAATGCTGTGAGACTATTTGTGTGTGCTCTGTGTCAAACACAGAAATTCTCATTCTCTCTCTTCTCTCTGTCTCTCTCCCTCTCTCCCCTTCTCTGTCTCTCTCTTTCTGCCTCTATCTCCTTCTGTGTTGCTCTCCATCTCTCTGTCCCTCTCACTCTTTGTCTGTCTTCACCTCTCTCCCAACTTTAGGTTACCACGATGGGCATATCGTAATCCGGTGGTTCTGGGCAGCAGTGGAGAGGTTCAACAATGAACAAAGGCTAAGATTGCTGCAATTTGTTACTGGAACCTCAAGTGTGCCCTACGAGGGCTTTGCTGCTCTCCGAGGGAGCAATGGGCTCCGCCGCTTCTGTATAGAGAAATGGGGGAAGATAACCTCCCTCCCCAGGTAAGAATGCACTCTGTAAGTGGTGGGAAGAAGGGAGGGGCAGAGAGAAGGAGGAAGAGAGGGTGGAAGGAAGGAAGGAAGGAAGGAAGGAAGGAAGGAAGGAGGGAGGGAGGAGGGCTACTGAATACCAGAATCCAAGGCTATTTATCTTTGTCATTTCCTTAAACACCTATTAAACTCACTTTGGGGTCAATGGATATGGTCTCTCTGGTCTGGTTTGGAGGGTGGGGCAGCTGGGACCAGGCAGATACCTCCCCTCCTCTACAGAGGCTAAGAGATGAAGGAGGAGACCCCAAGTCCCCAAAAATGTCCTCTAAAGACTGTCTGAGCTGAGAAAGCTCAGGCACTGAGAAGTAATTGGGCAATGCAGCTAAGGGCCTTTCTCTGGATTGAGATGCTAAAGCATCATGGGAAGCTGTGCAAACCAAAAGCAATTTATTTATGGTCCTAAGAATGTCAGGTCAGTGAGGATAAAGTCATCATTGCCTTCCAGAGTCAGACAGAAATTGTTCATAGGATCTACACTTTGGAATTCCCCAGACTCCTGGGGCTACCTTAGTACAGATAACCAATCAATTCTGACTTGATTTGGTCTGGACCTGGAACTTCTGTTGTTGAGAACCTCTGTGGGGGAAGTTACTTCCCCTTAGGCTGACTAGTGAGTATTCTGAAATCTATTGTCTTAGAAAGTTGCCAGGACCCAGAGGTAGAATGACTTGCCCAGGATCACACAGCCAACTCTAATTGGTATTGGCCACTCTATAATAACTATGAACAGGGTCCATAGGGAATTAAAAGTCAAGGAACAGTTGCTGTCGAGTAATTTTTCAGTCATTTCCAACTCTTTGTGACCCCTTTTGGAGTTTTCTTGGCAAAGAGACTGGAGTAGTTTGCTGTTTTCTTCTCCAGCTCATTTTACAGGTGAGGAAACTGAGGCAAACAGGATTAAGTGACACCCAGGGTCACAGAGGTAGTGTCTGAGATCAGATTTGAACTCAGGTCTTTCTGACTTGAGGCCCAGAGTTCTATCCACTGAACCAGAGCCTGAAAGAAACAGCACATATTGTAAAAAAAAAAAAAAAAAAAAAAAATTAAATTTAAAAAAGCAACCATGAGCAGAGCCATCAGGACAGCACTGAGCTTGTTGGGAAGCCTCTGAGAGGCTTTCCTGAAAATGACAGGTCTGCCCCATGCGAGGTTTCTTCACTTGTCTACATCTGTGATTGCCTATGGGGTGTGCCCCACATAGGGCAGACAGGCAGAGGCTATTTACAGTCCCCAGGCTGAGAGCACTGTCCAACTTAATTCCAGGCTTTAAAAGTTTCTCTGCCTTAAACATATCCTTTGCTGCTTCTCCAGATGGAATGACTTGGACCCTCTGTATCATGTGGCTGCAGGGGCTTAGATCTATTTTTTATTTAATATTTTATTTTTCCCCAATTACATGTAAAAACAATTTTAATATGCTCTTTTTTCTCCAAATTTTGAACTCCAAATTCTCTTCCTCTCCTCCCGTTGCATCAGGAAAGCAAGCAATTTAACATAGGTTACACATCATGCAAAACATATTTCCCTGTAAGTCATGTTATAAAGGAAAATACAGACAAAAAAAAATAAAAACAAAGGAAGTTAAGAAAAAGGCTGCTTCCATCTGCATTCAGACTCAGTCGTTTATTTCTCTGGAGAGGGATAGAATTTTTTCATCATAAGTCTTTCAGAACTGCCTTGAATCAGTGTTGCTGAGAAGAGCTAAGTGTATCCAAGTCAGTCATTGTTACAATGTTGCTGTTACTGTGTATGATGTTCTGGTTCTGCTCACTTCATTCAGCATCAGTTCACATAAGTCTTTCCAGGTTTTTCTGAAGTCCGCTTGCTCTTCATTTCTTATAGCACAGTAGGATTCTATCACATTTATACACCACAACTTGTTCAGCCATTCCCCAAGTGATGGGGGAATGTTTTTTGCTGCCATAAAAAGAGCTGCTAGAAATATTTTTGTAAACATAGGTTCTTTTTTTAAAAATCTTTTTGAGATAAAGACCTAGTGGTGGTATTGCTTAGTCAAAGGGTATGCATGGTTTTGTGGCCAGGGCTAATATCTAAGAAGGTATTTGGGACAATGAGAGCAGAGGATTGTGGAGTTAGAGCCAAGAGGGACCTTAGAGGCCATCAGGCTCAACCCAATGGCACTAGGGACAACTGGGGGATGATACACAGAGTGCTCAGTCTGGAGCCAGAAAGACCTGAGTTTAAATCTAGCCTATGACAATGACTGGTTGTGTGACCCTGAGCAAGTCCTTTAACTCTGCCTCCATTTTGCTCACCTGTAAAATGGGGATAATAATATTGCTGATCTCCAGGGTTGTTGTGAGGATCAAAGGAGATAACATTTGTCAGAGTGCTTAGCAATGATGCTCCCATCCTAGTCCAGGGCCCCCAGAGCCAAAGCTCTTGGTTTCCTTGGCTAGATCTCCAAGCCTACAGGAGACTGCCAATCACTTCACAGCCCTGGTGGCCACTCCCCAATAGGCCTTTCCGCAGCTTAGTGAATCTCTAGGCTCATGCCTGCCTTGTTCCTTGCAGTGATAATCTCCAGACTCTGCCACTGCCCCCGACATGCCCATTGCTCCAGCTCCCGACAAACTGGGGCAGGTCTTGGTGGCTTCTCCCAAATATCTCGGTGACAGCCCCCTGTGCTCTCACCCATTCGATTCTTTCACCAATGTGGCTCTCGCATAAAAAGTCCCCGGATCTTATACAAGCACTTGGGTTAACAAAACACATAGAATGGGCTTTATTCGAGGATATTCAATATAAAGCATCCCTTCCTGCGCCTATAGTCAGTTTAAGTAATTCTTCTTTCTCCTGCTAAGTGGCTCCTCCCCTTCCCTGCCACACACACGCGTGCACACACACACACACACACTCACACACACACTCACACACACACTCACACATACCCCACACTTGGACTCACACACACACCACACACACATGCACACACACACACACACACCACACACACACACACATCACACACACACATACACACTCTCACATACACACACACACTCACACACACACACACACACACACACACACACACACACCATGACTCAGTGCCAGTGAAGCGACTGGACCATGTTTTTCCTCCACAATGTGACTCTTTACTAGACCAGTCCTCTTTTTTCCTTCCTTTTTGTATCTCTTCCCTTCTCTCTCCCCTTTCCAGGGTGTTTCTTTCCAGCTCCCCATTGGAATGTCTTCACATGCTATTAGCTCCCACAGGCACATCATTCCCTGGAGTGCTGGATGGTTAGCAGGTCCCTCACCAGGGAATTAAGTCTGGCCCTTCTGTCTGACCTCACTTTTAAAAGTCAAGGCCAAGGGCAGAGTACAAGCCTGTGAAATAACCCTAAACAGAGGCCTCATCTGAGGGACCAAGCCAAGCAAAGGCAAAGGGAAGTTATTCCTTTGCTGGAGAGCTCCACCTTACCAAGAACAATAGGGCATGTCTGAGCACACTCATGACAGTGGTTTTATGTTCACTGGCACCTTGGCAAGATCTCCACCTCCTTCTAGGAGGATGCTGAGGTTTGCTGGTAAACAGGAGCAAAGAACAGACCCCCAACGAGCAACACAACCCGCCCCTACCCCCAGCCCAGGACCAGGATCTGTATTACCTTCTGAGCGAATAAACAGAATGCCCAGCTGGGTCAAGCCAAGTAACACGTTAGCAGGTGAGGCTGGTGGCAAGGATTCCAAGCCCCGAATGCCAAAGCAAGTGTACCAGGAAACACCCTGGTGGGGGGAGATGGGAATAGCACTGACAGGATGGGGCTTTCGTGCATCCTTGTTGCCATAGACGGCCTGTTTGGAGAGGGGGGTGATCTCTGTTAGACTGTGAACTCCCTTGATAGGAAAGAGGGACAGAGACATAGAGGGAGGGAAGGATGGAAGGAGGAGGGGGCAAGATCTATATTTTTTTGCTTTGCTTTGTATTCTTAGCACTTAGGACAGAGCCTGAGGGTATACAGTAGATGCTTAATAAATGCTTTTTGATTGATAATGCTTCATCGTGAGTTGCTCTGGGTCAGACAAGAGAGAATGATGTGCTGTGACACATTACTAATGTTTCTGAGTGTGTTTTTTAAAATCTCTTGAGGATTCCATTTAGCTTGGCTTCTTTTTGTATTTCCATTGCTTTTTTGGGAATTCCAGCAGCCCCCATCCTTGTACCCCATCTAAGAAGATCATTTTGTAAAGCACTTAGCACAGTGCCTGGAACGTAGTAGGAGGCTTGATCCCTCCATCTGCTCTGTCATGTGACTGATGCCTGGTGAGGCTGTGGTCTAGTAAAGACTCCCAGACTTCTTTCGTATCAACCATGTCTGGTGAGAGAGACTCTGGCCTATAATTGTATACAGTTGATTTTTAAAACCTTTATTGCAGGAGAGGATTCTGGGAAGATGGCTGAGTAGGTCAGAAAATTCTAAGGTCTCAAGATGTTCCTCCACAAAAGAGATACAATAGCACACCTCAGGGTGAACATAGAGCATTGAAAATCAATAAGAGAAGGAGCAGAAGAGGGGTCCTCCTGGGACAAGTGGAGAAAATCTGAAGAAAAATCCCAGGACAAGGTTTCCTCCCTGTAAAGAGTTAACACCTCCAGGCTAGGGGCAACTTAAACAAAAAAGCAATAAGTCTTGGGGTTACCTGGGTCGGGAGGCTGCTTCTGCCCCAGCTCCAGGAACTTGTACCTCCAGGACAGTGAAGGGAGCTAGGGAAGATCTAGGGAACCTTTGGTGACAAGGAACACTGCTGCGGAGACAGGATGGGCTGAGAAGGAGCCAGCACATGCCTGATGAGTGCAGAAGCAGTGAGGTGAGAATCCACTCATGGCTGTGGGCACTTGCAGAAAGCTGGAGATCTTGGTTTGAGTGCAAGGTCAGAGGGGAGAACTAAAAAGGGTCTGAGGCCAGAGGCTCCATCCTCCATACACCAAGACTAGAGGTGATTATGAAAACTAAGTTATTAGGGGATTGGGAATTGCACAGGCAAAGGCGAAAGAATCCACCAATGGAGAGCTATTACTGGAATCACAGGGTTCATCTTCAGAGGAACAGACAATCTTAAGGAAGAAAATGACTCCTTGAAAACCAGAATTGGGTAAGGGGAAGCCAGTGAAGTTGTGAGAGGTCAAGAAATTTCTTTTTTAAGTATATAAATAATGAAAAAATAGAAGAGGATGTGAAAAATATCATAAAAAACAGCTGATCTAGAAAGTAGATCAAGAAGACAAAACATAAGAATATTCAGACTACCTGAAACCTATGATCAAAAAAAAAAGAATCTTGATACAGTGATACAAGAAATGAAAGAAAATTGTCTTGAAGCATTAGAATAAGAGGGGAAAGTAGAAATAGGAAAAAAAAAAATCCACTGATCACCACCCAAAAGAGATCCTACTAGGAAAACTCACAGGAATATTACAGTCAAATTCTAAAATCCCCAGCTCAAGGACGAAATATTATGAGCAACCAAAAAAATTGCCAATTTATATATGGTGTACCACAATTAGAATCACACAAGACCTAGAGTTGGCAACACTAAAAGATCACAGATCTTGGAACACTATATATGGAAGAGCAAAAGAACTGGGACTCCTGCCAAAAACATCATACCCAGCAAAGCTAAGCATAATTCTGAATTTTAAAAATGGACATTTAGTGAATTGTCAGACTTTCAGGACTTTGTTTAGGGGGAAAAAAACAACTTGAACTTAATAGAAGATTCGACATACAAGAACCAAGAGAAATATAAAATACTTACCAATAACCAATTACAAGGGATTCAGTGAGGATATACTGTTTACCTTTCATGTATGTAAAATGTAAAACCTATGTCTAAGATTGTTATTAGTAATTAGGTGGCTTATAGGAAAGATTGGGGTGGACCTGAGGACGATATAATTTCCAAAAGTAAAACTGTTCAAGGAGAGCTAAAAGAGTAATTACCTTATACAAATGAAGTGCAAGAGGAAGACCCAATACAGAGGAATTAGATGGGAGGGCTGTTAGTTCTGGAAATATACTTTCATCAGGACTGGGTTCAAGAGGGAAAAATACATAAACATTTAGAAGAGTACAAAAGTCTTCTAAATTTAGAAGTAAAAACAACTCTGAGGGGATAGTTTGGGGGAGAGGAGAAAGGAGGGACCTTTAGAGGGGAGGGGGAGGGAGGGAATCGATCAGAGGGGGATGTGGAAGGGTGTTTAGATCAGTGTGAATGAGAGGATAAGGGAGGGATGGTTGTAAGGGAGATAGACTAAGTAAAAGGAAGGTAAGGGAGCAGGCACGAGTAAAATAGAGGAGTTAGGAGAGAAGAACCCCTTAAATGTAGCACTTCCCATTTATGGCTACTACAGGGAGATGAGGTGCATCGCGAGGCCACTAGTGGCTAGAGGGGATGCTTAAGCCACA
Organism: Pseudochirops corinnae; assembly: GCA_028646515.1. Classification (NCBI taxonomy): domain Eukaryota; kingdom Metazoa; phylum Chordata; class Mammalia; order Diprotodontia; family Pseudocheiridae; genus Pseudochirops; species Pseudochirops corinnae. The sequence goes on along the minus strand of JAQQSV010005761.1, from coordinate 5,467 downwards.
AGACCTGAGTTTGAATCCTGCCTCCAACATTTACAGCCTGTAGGACTCTGGGAGAAGCAAAGTTTCCTCTCTGTGACTCAGTTTCTCACGTAAATAGTGGGGGGAGGTGGTAAGATCTGATACTCTCTAAGTCCATCCAGCTCTAACTCTGGGATCCTATAACCTGCTGAGATTTTGGGGGGTTCCAATTCGGGCCATTGGCTGTTTTTTTAGGATCGATGGTAGGAACCTTTGGAGTGAATCCCTCTGGTTTCCTTCTTATGACTTCTCTGGGCCTCAATAAAGGCATAAGATGTATTCGTATTTGTACAATATTTCATGAATCTGGAATAGAGGATTAAAACCAGTCAGTCCTTTCCTTGTGCTGATTTTCTGTCAGAATAAATGATTTAAAGGAATAGAGACAAAGTGCATGATCACAGACGGTCTGTTTCCTGCCTGCCCTGCTCAACTCTGCAGTCTTTCGCTGTGGAGAGGGCTGGGCTGCTGGCTCCCAAAGAGCCTGGTCCTGAAGGACGTATTTGTCTTTTCAGCCTGGATTTGAGGGATCCCCAGACGGATTTGTCTCTGAAAGCACAGGTCTCATTGATTCTTTTTTCCCTTTCCTTCCTCCATTCAGGGCACACACATGTTTCAACCGCTTGGATCTTCCACCATACCCCTCCTATTCCATGTTGTACGAGAAACTGCTGACCGCTGTTGAAGAGACCAGCACCTTCGGTCTGGAGTGAGGAGAGGGGAGCACTTCTGGGGCTTCCCCACTGTGGCCACTGATGTCCCCCTCTCTACTCCCCTTCCCATAATTTGGGCCTCTCACGATTTTGTTTTCAAACCAAATCAGGATTGACAAAAGCTGTGCATGAAGAACTGCCTTCTTCTCCAATGTCACCTTCAGGCTTCCATCCTCCCAGGTTCTCAAGGGACTGCTCGCTTGTATGCAATATTTACAAACAACCCACTGAGGTCTGTGTGTGTCTCTCTGCACACCTCCATTACTAACGATGAAATGCGAATGCAAGTTAGGCAACACTCGACCAAATGGTAATCCACGTTTACTTTCATCCAGACTTATTAGAGACGAAGTGCCCCTGGAGCATTCCAAGCTTTTCTGCGCCCATCCCTTCTGATGGAGCCACCTGCGTTTGCCCTGCTCGGTCCTGGCCAGCTCCAGAGTGGGAGCTGGCCAGCGGCGTCTTTCCTCCTTCTTTCTTTGCCTTGTGCATATCCCATCCATCCAAGGGACAGCTCCTGGCAAAACGGACATTTTTATACATTGAACTCGTGACCCACCTGCGTGGCATCCATCCCCTTCACTGGAACTGACCCAAACCATGGTGCAAATAAGACATTTTCAAACCAACAACAAATGTCGTGTGATGCAATGCAAAGTACCCCCATGGCAGTGATGCCTGTGGCTTGCTGGTGACCAACAGACTTGCACTTCCCAGCAGGTTACAGGGAGGGGATCTGGAGGGGAAGGGCTGCTGAGATGCTGACCACATGAAAAGCACAAACGTGCACATGCCCAAGAGGGAGATTGTCCTATGGGAGCATAAAGAACCAAGCTCTGCCCCCCATCCCAAAGGTTGGAGAGAGTGCGATGAGGGGAATGGGAAGATGAACATTTCACTCTTCTTTTCATACCTTTAGGTTCCATCCACTGGTTTGTTGGTTGTCCAGGGTTAGTGCTTCCTCCAAATTGAACAGTGTCTAGACAATCCCATCGTTTCCTCAACACCGTGGATTACTTCTCTAACAGGGCTAACTTTTCTATGTTGTTTTGTTTCCTTTGCTTGTTTGTTTGGGGGGTTCTTTTCTTGTCAAGTGCAAATCTCCAGTCCCTCAGAGTTGAATCTCCCAAGGAGCAGAACCCAGGGAGGCCAGTCTATGGAGAATGGTGCTTCCACCTAGGGACTGAGGGTAGCATAGCCCCTCTTCTGAGTCAAGCATATGTTGTGATGCCCCTGGAGTGAAATTCCACCATCTTGGTGGCATGTGAAGTTCTCCCAAAACGAAGAGCCAGTTCCTTTCAACATTTCATCAACAAAGTCAGGAAAGTCCATGTTCAGAAAATCATTGGTAAGGTCCAAAGTGAGCCAAGCTTCTCCATGACAGGGTTTTCTGTGTAGTGGTTGGTTCGGAAACTTTTCGAACAAACCCAACTAGAGTGGTTGTTTACGAATCTTCTTGTCCCCTTTCACTCCATAGCTCCTGAAATGTGTCGTAAATGAAAGTGTTTCCCTTCACTGGAAAAAGGCACAAGTGGCCACCCCACCAACCTGTTGAAATGCCAAGTCATTTTCTCACCTTAGCTCTAACTCCCCCCATTTTCTAACCCTAACTCTAAGCCAAGGAAACAAAGAGGAGACAAAATCCCTTCAGTCCAGCAAGGGCTTATATCAAAAAATGAACCTGGCCATCACTAAATGCATTATCCTGTGTCTGAGGACTAAGTCCTTTGGGGCTCCTCTCCAAGCTCCAGGGGAGCTTTGAAGATGATAATTTTGGGGAATACTCAACAATTCCCAGCGTACTTTACTGCCCTAATTAGAATGTTCACATTATAGAAAACTTGTCTTTATTCATCTAAATTCAGTGTATTTAAAGAAGAAAAAAAGCTCAAACTGTGATTGCAGAGAGAGTATTTCAGGTAGCCTGAAACTTCAGACACCATGTATTTCATCATCTGAACAGTCACAAACAAGCCTTGAAGGGTTTCTGAACACATATACACATAGTTTTGCTTTGATTAAATCAGAACAGAGGTAACCAGGTCATTGTATAAATGTTCTGGGGTTCAAGCTGTCTCAATATAGCAGGCTGTTTAGGCTTGGGGAAATACCATAGTGGGCATCTGTGAACCTTAGAAAAATCCCAACTCATTCATCAGCAAATCCATTCACTGATTATTTACTTTGTGCTGGGCACTGAGAAAGGTACACATTTGTACAAAATCATATCTGCCCTCCAGGGCCGCATAGTCTAGTTGGGAAGACCAGGTATCAAAATGGATTCATCATGAACCTTGACTTCCCTATGGAGAGAGGGAATGAGGTGTCTGCTGAGGAGACCTTGTACACCAGTGTGCTCCAACCCTTCGGGTTTTCCTTTTAATCTGGATGTGAATGGCAGTAGGGCATTCCAAGCCTACTCAGACCACATGACACAGAAAGCAAGTATGGCTTTCACTAATCATTCTGATTGGCAACTTCCCCCCAGAGAAAGACTTTCCTTCCATTTAGTGTCCTAGATTCAGAGCTGGAAGGGACCTTAAGGGACACTTAGGGCCATGTTTTCATTTTACAGGTAAGAAAACTAAAGCCAGAGAGCCTGTGACTTACCTGAGTTCATATATCTAGGAAGTGGTAGGCATGGGATTTGAACCCAAGGCCTCTGTCTCCTCCTTCTTGCTGCTCTATGTCCACAGCGTAAGTGACTCAGGGAATGCCCCTGACATCCTCCCCTCTGATATGAAGAGGATGCTCAAGAAAATACTTTGGAGAGAGGAAGAGTAAAGACAGGGGTTCCTCTGTGGACCCCCCCCCCCAAGGACATTTGTTTAGCCAACAACATGCCCATGGGGCCAGAAGGAAAGAAAACCAAGGCCAGGAGAGAGGACACACCCTGACATGAATTGTGTGCCGTTCTTCATTTTGTCCCCAAGAACAAATTTGATTCAGTCATCAGCAAGGTTAGGTGTCTTCTAATGAACATGAAGACACCAATGGCCCACAGATTGGCCTTAGTTTGGGCAAAGACCCTAAGCTCATAGGTTTAAAGCTAGGAGGGATCTTAAAGGTCATCTTGTCCAGTCCCCTCACTTTACAGATGAGGAAAGCACGGTCCAGAGCAGGAGTGGGGAGAACCAGGACTAGAAGCACAACCCGGGGCTCCTCATTCTGAAGCCAGTGCCCATTCCAAGATAGCACGCCACCTCCCCCCATCAGCAAGAGACTTCTCCTTAGTAAAGGGAAGTGGAAAAGAATGTGAAGAAAGGAAAACTAACTACAAAGCACTCTCTCTCCCACCTTGAGGATACCAGGGATTTACTTAAATTTATATTTTATCATTTATTTAAGATAATTATGTGTAACGGAAGGAAACCTGGGTTTTTGTGTTGTCTGACTTCCTCTCCTAGCTGGGGCTGCTGGACTGGCCAAACACCATCCAAATCCCAAATGGAACCAAAGGGATCTAGGAATTCTGCGTGTCCCTCAGGGACACCACCCCCTTTCCTCCTTCCTCACAGTCTCAGGGACAACGTGCAAACCCAGCTGGGTGCTGAAGGCGCCTCCTTGTCCAGATCAGCCTCAGCTAAGGAGCCCTGCCCAGAACGCTCCCTCCTACCTCTAAGTTAAAAAGCCCAAACTGGGGGAGGGGGTTCCTATGTCCATTTCTTTCCTTCCAGTCTGGCTGTCCTGAAGTAAACTATCCTAGAACTGAAACCAGATCAAGGAAAAAGAGCCTTTTCTTTCCCCAATTCTCTTTCCTCAGTGTTTATTTAATTTTCTCTTGTCTAAAAACAAGCCCCAAATTAAATTATTTTGTAATATTAATATATAGGATTCGATGTCATACTCGATGTCATACATATAGCATTCGATGTCTCTATTCAAAGACTCCCTCTCTTCCCTCTACAATGCTTGTTTTAGAGGTCACTTTCCCCTCACCTGGCCTGGCCACACGTGTCCTAAGAGGCAGACTTGGAGCCCCTGGTCTTTCTAACTCCAGGGCCAGCCCTCTCCCCACATCAATATTAATATAAACTAATGGTCACGTGGACATCATGGAAAGGTGGTTTTGACATACAGAGTTAATGTTCATATCAAATGGGAGAATGATTTCTGAAACACCAAGAAAAATCAACTCGAACAACAATGGTGTATCTTTAGCAAAAGCCAACGTGGGATGGTAGCAAGGACATGAGAATAGAGAGTCCAAAGACCTGAGTTCAAGTCCCAGCCTTGTTATTTAAGACTCCTGTGACCTTGGGCAAGTCAATCACTCTCTCTAGGCCTGTTTCCTCATCTGCAAAACTCTTAAGACGTTGAACAAAATCATTTCAGAGACCCTTTCCATTCTAAATCAGTGAGTTTGCAGTCATCTGTTGACCTGAGTTCATGTGTTGGGTATTGTTGGGGGATGGAGCAGAGACTGAGGGAGATGCAGAACTGGATTATATTTTTGCAGATTGAAAATTGCTAAAATAAAGACGTCTTGGTCATTTTTTCCAGTGCGAACCTTCACCCTCTCCCTACAACACATTAATGACCAGTCACCATTTCCAGGCAAGAGAAGACACTTTCAGAGGAAAACAGATAGACCTTTCTATAACAAATATGCTCCATTGGACAGTTTCCAACCTCGGAGCTTTTGAGATCGATGGCAATACTGTGTCAAAAAAATCGGAGACCGAATTTCCAATCGTCATGAGTCCTAAAGAGAAATTGTTATTTTCTTGTTAGTC
>JAQQSV010005760.1:0-14454 GCA_028646515.1 Pseudochirops corinnae | reverse complement strand
AGACAGAATGGGGTTAATCATCTCATATAGAAGAAGCAAGGGATAACTGTTACAATGGAGGGGAAGAACAAGAAGGCAAAAGGGAAAGGGTCAACCTTACTCTCATTGAATTTGGCTTAGGGAAGGAAGGACATAAACTCTGAACCTGGGTATCTTGCCACACAGGAGAGTAGGGGGGATGGGGATGAGAGGTGGGATGATGGAGGGGAGGGGAGGGTGGGGGGGAGGGTTGCTGGAAGCACACACTTCTGTAAAGGGACAGGGACAGGGTAGAGAATAGAACAAGGGGAGGGCGGGATAGGATGAAGGGACATATAATCAGTCTCTCACAATATCTCCATTGTGGAGATGTTCTGTGTAACTACACATGTGCAGTCTATATTGAATTGCTTGTCTTTCCAGTGGGGGTGGGTGATGAGGGAGGAAGGGAAAGAATCTAGAGTTTAAAGTTCTATAATCAAATGTTAAATATATATATATAAAGAAATGTCATTGTTACTTTCCAATTCCTCCTAAGAACCTTCTTTTGTAACAAAGAAGTACTGAGTTAAGTAAAACAGGCACATTGATTGTGTCTCACTTAGGTATTATTGTTGTTGTTTAATCATTTCAGTTTTCTCTGACCTTTTATGACCCTATTTGGGATTTTCTTGGCAAAGATAGTGGAGTGGTTTGCCATTTCCTTATAAGGAAACTGAGGCAAATAGGATTATGCCTGTTTGTTAATAAAACTACCTTTGATTACATTCTAGTAATTTACTTTGTGAGAAATTCTATCAGATTTTACACATAAGGGCAATAGGCATAGAGGAGGAAAAGCATTTTTCTAAAATGGTCATTTGGGAGAGAGAGTCACCAATCAGGAGGGGAGGGCTTCAGGGTACAGGGTTCTCCAGTGTAGCAATGAGAAAAGGAAGGAGAAAGAATATTACTAATATTCATTAATTCAATGAATATTTGCTGAATGCCTGCCATAAGTAAGGCACTGAAGGGGATACAGAAAAGTACAAATTATAGTCATTATAGTATTTTTTGGGGTAGAATATAAACTGCTGAAAGCAGTGTCATGTACATTTAAATCATAACCAGCTGAAGATTAAGGAGAAAATCCTACTTGAAATGACACTTTATAAAATGTTACCTAAGCTATCTACAGATGGATAATAATGTTAGGTTTTAAGTTCTCTAATTGCCATTTATTTTAAGTTATGCATTTGGACTATCACAAGTGCTTAAAATGCAGTGAAACAAAACCAGAAAGAAAATAAACAACAAATGAGCCTGTTGCCTGAGGAAAGATTCTTACAGTGAACTGGGAGTGTGTCTTTATATATTCTAGGCTTTAATTAGAAGTTATTATCTATATTAAGCTTTAGACATTTCTGTCCTTATACCTCTAACCACAGCCATAATAACCACTAGATGTTAACACTCATTAATAGAACGGAATGGTTTTCTGATTAAAGTGCTGTGAACCACCAAAGTTGTCCTTGTAGGAGTGTGGCTATGGATCTATAACTGGGGGCAAAAAAAATCAGTCCTGCCCTGGACACAGTGCTTAGATTTCTTTCTGTATAAATAAAAAAAAATGCTTTGGTTGACTAAAAATACCTTGTGAGAGGGATGTATTATATGAACATATATGTGCTGATCAGGCATGAAGATGAGGGGGACTAAAGAATTATACAACATCAACTAGAAGATACCTTTTGGCATATCTAGCCCTGCTTCCTCATTTGAAAAATAAGGAATTGAGGCTGAGAGAGTTAATGTGACTTGCTTAAGATCACGTGGATGACAGGTAGCAAAACCTGAATCTTGCCACACATCCTCTGCTTCCAAATGCAGCATGATTTCCATTGTACTGTAACTGATTGTTGAGCTATACAGTAAGTGCAGTGATCACCTAGCATAGCAAAGGTAGCTAGGGGGCCTGGAGTCAGGAAGATTCATCTTTATGAGTTCAAATCTGGCCTCCAAGACTTTCTAGTTGTGTGACCCTCGGTAAGTCACTTGACCCTGCTTGCCTCAGTTTCTTCATCTATAAAATGAGCTGGAGAAGGAAATGGCCAGCCACCCCATCATCTTTGCCAAGAAAACCCCTTTGGGTCACAAAGAGTCAGACAAGACTTAAAAGCAACTGAACAACAACAAAAATCATAAAGGTGGGGAATCAGTATGCCAGATGGGTTTCCTTTTGTTGATCTTTCTGTTCAGTACTGCTTCCACAACTACTCTCCACCCCCTATGTTAGCCCACCCAAGGGAAAAAAAAAAACCTGATGTAGACCTTGGAATGTGAAGCATACTCAGGATTCCTGTGAAACTTTAGAAACACATTTCACACTGTTTTAATCAAGTGAACCGTATTCATTTTTCTATTTTGTCATTTCAGAATAACGAATGAATGGATGAAGCATTTATTAAACTCTTACTATGTGCAAACCACTTTGCTGAGGGCTGGAAATATGCATAGAAAAGTAAGACAAGTTCTGCTCTGAAAGAGCTTCCATTCTAATCGGGGAGACAAAACCTATGGAAAGTTTCAGCTGCAAGATGGAAAGATCCCATGGTTCTTCAGGTAGGATGGCAAAGCAGGTGTTAATGCCCCTTGTCTTATGTCATTTCTATTGATAAAATCACATCAATTTCTGGTGCTGAACCATTTTGATATTGGGTTATAAGCACTGCTATTCAAAAGGCTCTTGGGTTCAAGGTTCTGGGCTATCTCCTTCAAGATGTAAGGGGAATGAGGGTCAAGGTGTTGGTGGTTTGATAGGGTACCTTTCTGCCTCAGCTAGGCTGGCTTGCTTAGTTCGCCTAGTGACTAGAAGTTGGTTGGCAGTTGGTGGGTATGGCCGGCCCCTTGTCCAAAGAAGTTGCCTCCCCAGACAATGACCATGAAGGCTGAGCTAGAAGCAGGACCAGTGCGGGGAGGGTAGAGAGGGGTACACAGCAACCTTCAGGGCTTCTCAAACTTCTCTGAATTCTTAGTTATCAGATAAAAAATCTTGGCCTTGCTTGCTTACTAGTCATATTACGAAGACTGGGCAAGTCCCTTACTATCTCTGAGACTCAGTGTCCTTATCTGTAAAGTGAAAATAACATCTACTTTGTCTACCTCAAAAGGATGTTGAAGGGATGCATTGCAATAAAGCATGCAGAGAGGTCTTTGCAAAACCTAAAGGGCTATGTAAATAAATGTTATTGCCATCTTTTCCCCCACTCTGTTCTACTTATTTATTTTGTATTTTATTCTTTTTAAAATTTATTTATTTATTTTTAGTTTTCAACATTTACTCTTGTAAGATTTTGAGTTCTAAATTTTCCCCCATCCCCAAGATGGCATGCAATTTGATACAGGCTATACATGTACAATCATATTAAACATATTTCCACATTAGTCAAGTTATGAAAGAAAAATCTGAGCAAAAGGGGAAAAATTTAAAAAAAAACAAAAAGAGAGAAAATAGTATTCTTTGATCTGCATTCAGACTCCATAGTTCTTTCTCTGGATGTGGATAGCATTTTCCATAATGAGTACTTTAGAACTGTTTTAGAGCATTGCATTGTTGCGAAGAGATAAGTCTAACAAAGTCAGTCACTGCACCATGTACAATGATTTCCTGGTTCTGCTCACTTCACTCAGCATCAGTTTATATAAATCTTTCCAGGTTTTTCTGAAATCTGCCTGCTCGACATTTCTTATGGAACAATAGTATTCCATTGTATTCATATACCACAACTTGTTCAGCTATTCCCCAATTGATGGGCATCCCCTCAATTTCCAATTGTTTGCCACCACAAAAAAAATTGCTATAAATATTTTTGTACATGTAGGTCCTTTTCCAGTTTTTATGTTTCTCTGAGATACAGACCTGGTAGTGGTATTGCTGGATCAATGGGTAATGCACAGTTTTATAACCCTTTAAGTATAGTTCCAAATAGTTCTCCAGAATGGTTGGATCAGTTCACAACTCCACCAATAATGCAGTAATATTCCAATTTTCCTATATCTTCTCCAACATTTATCATTTTCCTGTTTTGTCATGTTAGCCATTCTGATAGATATGATCTGGTACTTCAGAGTTGTTTTAATTTGTATTTTTTTTGAATGACTTGTTTATTTACTTTTAGTTTGCAAGATTCAGTTCCACAATCACTTGAGTTTCAGAATTTGTATTTCTCTAATCAATGGTGATTTAGGGCATTTTTTTCATATGACTATAGATAGCTTTAATTTCTTCATCTTAAAACTGCCCATTCATATCCTTTGACCATTTATCAATTTGGGAATGACTTGTATTCTTATAAATTTGATTCAGTTCTCTACATATTTTTAGAAATGAGGCCTTTATCAGAGATACTGGCTGTACAAAAATGTTTCCTAGCTTTCTGCTTCCCTTTTAATCTTGATTGCATTGGCTTTGCTTTGTACAAAATCTTAATTTAATGTAATAAAAATTATCCATTATTGTAATCTTTTTTTTGATGTAGGCAGCTAGTTGCTGGGCCTGGAGTCAGGAAGACCTGAGTTCAAATTTTACCTCAGACACTGACTAGTTGTATGACCCTGGGCAAGTCACTTAACTCTGTTTGCCTCAGTTTCCTCATCTGTAAAATGAGCAAGAGAAGGAAATGGCAAATTGTTCCAGTATCCTTGCAAAGAAACCCCTAAATAGGGTTGTGAAGATTTGGCCATGACTAAAAATGACTGAACAACATCTTTGCTGATATTTGCATAGTCATAATTCCCAAATATTCATGTGAACTCTCTCTCTTAATTTCTGAGCCTTTACTTTCTTGTCTGTAAAATGAGGTTTACATTATCTACCTCACAGGATCATTGTGAGGATCAAATGATCCTCAAGGAACAAATTACCAAAGCTTAAAGCTGAACTAGCACTTTGGGGACATCCTAGATATGTGAAGTACATTGATAGCACACTGGCTATTATTCAGTAAGAAACTGGAGACTCTGCATGCTGTTCATCAACACTGAACAAATTCATAATCTAAAATGGCATGGATCTGCAAAGGATCTGTTCTACTTATGTACATCTCACAAATTTTTGTTTATTTTTATAGTTATAGCAATTATATGTTTTTAAGCTAGTTCCATTTAAATATGCTAAAAAGGTCTCCCCAAAAGGGGGAACAAAAAAAAGTACTCACTGTACAATATAAATCAGGTATGGGACAGGTATTTTATTCCTACACACAAAAGAAATGCTAAACATAAAAGAACTACAATATGTATTGAAAGAACAACTTAAAAATAAGATTCAATAAGTTAACTTATAACTGTTTTTATAATCTGCTGGGAGACCAATATTTATACTTCATCAGAATGTAAGTAGGACTGATGATTAGCTATTTTACATAGCATCTCAGCTCTGCATTTGTTTCACTCAATATCCCTATCTTCTGCCATGCCATGTCATGCCAGGGGTTTGGTCTTCATTTATAAGTAGTCATCTTAAAGAACCTCCTCTTGCCACCAGTCATATTCACACAGTAGACCTAGGATTTCTGTACCTCTCAAGCTCAGAAGATCCTTCCAAGTCTTGACACACCCACCTTGGAGTTAATGCTCAATTTCCTACTCAGAAATGAAAACACAAAGCAGTAAGGGTAGACAGGGGCCCAGGCAAAGTTCAACTAGTGGAAGCCCCCTACTCTAACTGCCATGTTGTAACAGTAATGGAATTTGAAGATCCCCTTATATTTGCAATCAAATAGGTACTTAGCACCTAGTTCCAAGTTCATAATTATGTCAAGTATTAAGACCCAGAACTTGTGAATCTCACAGTGGGAGGAACTTGCTGATATAACTGGCAGGGACAGGACAGGGAGGAGCTAATACTATATATAAGGAGAAGCCCAAGCTAGAGAGCCAGAACTTCTGGGAGCGAGCATCACAGAGGCTGACTGAACAGCTACGGTTGGAGAGAGAGAGAGGGAGAACTGCCAGGATCCTGAGAACTTCTGAGAACTGCTACAAATTGAGAACAGAATGAAGAACAGAACTTGTGGTGCCAGAACTTCTCCTGAGAACTTCTTCTGAGAACCAAATTGAGAACTTCTGAGAAATGAGAAGAGAGGAGAACTGGAAGGAAGCATGACTGTGGTGCCAGTACTTTGTCTGTCTGTTTTGATGTTACTTTGTCATATCTGTCTGCTGTTAGAGGATGGTGCTGTTGTTACAGAAGCCTTGGGACCTTGCTGCTAGTTCAGAAGCCCTGAAAGAGGATTTTCTTGTTGTATGTTTACAGAAATCCTGGATGAGGGTTTTACTGACACTTTCAGAGGTCCTTGGACTATGCTGATGGTTTGTGTTGAGTTCTCAGACCTTGTTGGTGGGTCTGTGTTGATTTCACAGGCAGAAAGTGAATTGATGAGGATAAAGGCAATGTGTGTGAATGTTATTGTGACTTTAAGCTTTGTCTTCCCAGGAACAGAAACTGTGAAGGACTTGAGGTGGACTAGACACTATGAGTTTCAGTATGGAACAGGAACTGGACAAGGAGCTGGACAACAAGTTGCTGATAGGAGCTGGGACCACAGAAGTGGAGAGCCAGCCTCCAGTCAAGATGAAAACACCTCTCCTTTGGTATTTAATGCAAACTGAGAAGGTCATGATTTACTAGGGGTGGAGAACTTTAACCTTTACATTTAGACGATTGAGTTAAGGACTTACTAATTAAGGATGATTGGAAACTAATCTCCAATTAAGAAGAAAGAAGACTTTTTGATTGAAGATATTAAGACAATGTGATCTAGGGGTGGAAAACTTTTGACCTCTGTACTTTGTGTCAATTAAGGAGGCTTGCCTCCTTAAGAATGATTGAGTTGCTAAATTAATGTACTTTGTTTAAAACTATGTAACTACTTTGGTGAAAACTATGTGGCCACTTTAGTGATAAATTGTTAAGCCACAACATTATAAATACTATATTTTAATTTCTGTAAATGTTTTGCCTTAATTTGTTACCAAATAAATAGAGAGTTCACTGTACTGTGTAATCAGAACCTTGAAACTGTTCACAGTAGCAGTCCTCTGGAAAGCTGCTTGTGCTTGGCTTTACACATGTGTGAAGAGTCACCATGATCCTGTGGTAGGGAAGGGCCAATAGTGGAGTTACATAATGCCAGCTAGAGGGTTGAAGGAAGAGAGAGCCTGTGGGAAGCTTCTTTTCTTTTTAACTCATGTAGTACCTCACCTCCATGCTGTTATAAAGGGGGTGGAGAAGACCAAGGGATGACCCAGAGTTTTATGCCATCATACCAAAGTAACAAGTCTTTTCAGTACTGAGTCACCACATGGCCTGAAGCATTCAAGTTTGTCATTACTAAAAGACTCACATGCTGAGTCACCATATCCTTGCTGTCCATGGAAATTTCTGGGGAAGCATTAGGCACATGCACCTTGGGATGGTCTTTTTAGGCCAATTCACCCTCCACTACAAATATAAGTAGCAGTATTATCTACTCTCTATTGCTATAGCCTACTAATTTTAAAAGGAAAGATGACTGCTTAAAATGGAATGTTTTTCTACTTCCTAGTCTTAATCTTCAAAGAATAGAAAATGCCTGATTGAGGAACCAAAGAACAGTTTTCTAATCCCAAAACAAAGATATCCAGAACAAAGAAGAACAGAAGAAAACTCCATACTTATTCTCTTATGACACTTAATAGTCTGCAAACAATTTTTGATCACATTAGGAAGTCTTATAACAGCTTTGAGGGGTATTGAGTAAGCTCCAGATTATTGGTGGGAAAACTGAAGAATGAATGATGCAACTTACCTAAATTCACACAAGTTGGCAAAGGCAACATTAGAATTCATAAGGTATGACCTTCAGTCCCTCTTTGAGTCATGTTGCTTTTTAAGGTATTCATTAAAGTCAGCTTTTTCAAACAAGAAATACTAGAATTTTGTGCTTTTTCTGAAGTTACTCACAGTTTTTTAAATTGTATTTTTAAGTATGATAGCCATTATCACTCCATTTATTTTATTTGAAAGGGGGTGGGGGTTTACACAGCTTGTAATATGTCCAAAGGCAAAAAAAAAAACAACCCAACTAGTCATTAGTGAAGCCCCAAAAGTCATCCTCTGATGAGACCAGGGTTCTCTTCTTCACCCTTCAGCATGGATTCATCTAATTTTTCCCAAAGCTGTCCCCAGGCCTTGACTGACACAGGGGCCAAAGCTCAAGTTTCAGCTCCCTTGATACAGCTTCTTCATAACCTCTGGCCATTTTTTATGTGGCTTCCTGTTCACTTTAGGGCATAAAAAAAAGATCGACCAAGTTTGGGGCCTTTCAGACTTGGCAGAAGTCCAGAGACCAAGAAAGTTACTCCACCCTGCTGACCAGGAGTTTTTTTTCATATGGAGAGGATAAAGGTCTTGTCTACTTAAACTAAGTTCCTTAGCATCCTTGTTGACTATCCTCATCCTTTCCATTTGATGACAAAGTAAACCTTTTGTTTACTGTTGAATGATCTATGAGTGCTTTACATAGTCCCATCGTTGAACTGGGGTACCAACCTGAACCAGATCCATTTCTAACAAATCTCTAGTCATCAACAAGGTATTTTAATATCTAGGATATTACTAACCCAATATTAAGCCCGACTCCAGTGCCTCATTGAGATGTTATAGTGCCAAAACAATATTCACAGTGCCAATGGCCACTGTAAATATGCCAGCATATCAATCTCAAAATATAACAGATTCTTCATATAGAAGACAGAAGCAAAACCTTTATCCAGGCACTAGAAAACTGAATTCCAAAACCAGTAAGCCAATTCTATCATAGTAGCAGAGAAGTTAATAAGCCATAATGGCACAGCATCCTTTAGCCTTCCCACAAACCAACATTTACTCACAAGCCTAACTGTCTCCCTGGGTGCATCCTCTCTCTCCCACCATCTAGCTACTCTGACTCTCCACTTCCTGTGGGCTCTGCTCCACCCTTCAGCAAATTCCTCCCACTACAGGCTCTATGTGATTACATTCAGCATATTAGGGTGCAGGGTATATTTTCAAAGCAGTGAAAATTTTCAAATTCCCATTACCATTACAGATGTGTAGATAACATTCGTTGTGAAATAGTATGCCACCCCACACTGAGAATTCCTGGATTTCTATAGGACTCAGTTTAAGCACTTTTTCTAGAAGACCTTTCCTATTAATACCATACCTTCACTCCCATCCCTCAAGTCTGTAACACATTATGCCACAAGTGCCATCACCTCTAAGGCTACCTTCCATCTACTGTTTTTATTTTGTATTTTCTGATTTATATATGTTGTCTCCCTTATTAGAGTGTAAGCTTCTTGAAGGCAAGGATTGTTTTTGCTTTCTGTTTGTATCTCTAGTGCTTAGAGGCAGCTTGTAGGTCAGATAATAGGGCACTGGTCCTGGATTCAGGAGCACCTGAATTCAAATCCAACCTCAGACATTTACCATTTGTGTGACCCTGACCAAGTCACCCAACCTGTTTGCCTCAGACTACTCATGTGTAAAATATGGATGATAATAGCACCTACCTTGCAGGGTTGTTGTGAGGATCAACAAAAAGTACTCAGCCCATTGCCTGGCACATAGTAGGCACTGTACAAATACTTATTCCTTTCTTATCCCCCTTAGTGTAGTACCTAGCACATAGTAAGTCCTTAATAAATGTTTGTTGATTAATTGGCAAGTTTCTATCAAGATGGAAAGTTTTCACATACAAGACCAATATATGTTGGTCTGTTGTCAAGAACCAGACAAAGTTGGTCAGCAAATCATCAATTTTTTTTCCAGCCACAGAAATTCACCATGCTATGGAGGGGTTCGTGTTGATGGAGGGCATATACACATCCAATGAAAACATGGATTTTTTTGAAGTGTAGAAGTAAGCATATTATAATTAGGAAGGTCTCAACTTAACAAATATTTATGAAGTACCTATTGAATGCAAACAACAGTGCTTGGAAAGGTAGAAAGTTTAGCTTACAGTTCAATAGGGTGGATAACACACAGATAAAATGTAAGATGTGATGGCCCTCTCAGTCATATGCTGATATGCTGATACCAACTTCCTATCTGATGTGCACCTAGAGTTGGGCAGCAGATGCAAAGATAGCCTATTAATTATAGACTCTAAGGCATACTTGTCCTAACTCCCTTTCTCACACATAAACTGGATCCCTAGAGCTTGTTCAGATATATTTCTCCATCAGAGTCCTAGGGAGACCTCTGAGGGGTCAAGGGTGATTCTTTAGGGCTATCTCCCCACTCACCTTCAGTATGATTCTCCCCAGGATTATCAGTTGAAAATTATTTAGTCAGTCAATCTTAAGTAACTTTTAGAAAGGGGGATTTTCCAAGTTGGTACAATAAGAACAATTAGTACAACACACCCCAAGTTTGTAACACTCTCCCACAAGTACATACAGAGTCCAATTGAAAGTGGGTTCAAGCTTAGAGAATGCATGAAGCAAAGGAGCAACTCCCAGCTCTTGCTGCTGGAAGTCATTTTTCCCCCCATTTTGGGGATATTCAGGAAGTTCCCTTTAAGCATTATTAATCTGTCTCCACCTACTTTTAGCTTCAGATGCATACATTTCTGGCCCTTGATGCTGGAATGTCATTTAGGACAACAATGGGAACGTGTCAGGTCCAACATCTGAGACCCTTTGAAAGGGATAAGGTCCTCTTCCAATAAAAAAGGGAGTGGGGGAGAAGGAGACCTGGCCAAGGCAAAAGCTGAGGCCTCTCTTGCCCCTTCCCCCATTATGGTTCCTTCTCAAGGGCTTTAGGTAGAATTTGACTCAGTTCTCTATACTTTAGAAATGAGACCTTTATCAGAGAAACTTGCCAAAGATATTTTTTTTTACCAGTTTCCTTCTTTCCTTCTAATTTTAGCTGCATTAGTTTTGTTTGTGCAAACCCTTTTTAATTTTATATAATCAAGACAAGTAAAGAGAAGCATAATGTATAACATTTGGATGAAGATTAATGAAGACAGAAATGAGGTTATTAAGCATAGTATAAATGAGAGGTTATTAAGCAAGATATAAACTAAGCATAGTATAAATGAGAAGTAATTTCAAAGGGAAGGCACTGAATTTCTTAGAGCAACATGTGGAGGCTGGATAAAGTGATATTGATTTTTTGAATGGAGCTTATGCTGCTGAGTCTAAGAGTCAGCCAGAGCTGCTGAGAGGCTGCTGAGAAGCCCCTGAGTCTGAGGGTGAGCCGGAGCTGCCGAAGACTGAGGAAGTATGACTGTGATGCTGCTACTTTGTATGAACCTGTTTGTGGCTTTATTGAACCTTGACTTCCCAGGAACAAAGATTGTGAAGGATTTAAGATGGACTGGATGCTGTGAGCTTCAGTGTGGAAGAGGAACTGCATGGAGAGCTGGACAAGGAACTGGGAGCTGTCTGCCTTTGAACCCAGGTGACAATTTGGTGAATCCAAGTAGGATCTGGGACGTTGGAAGGGGATCCAGGGAATTTGAGAACTCACCCTGAGTCAAGATGAAAAGACCTCTTTATGAATACCGAGTAGTGCCTGATCTTGATGTGAGGTTTTGCTTCCTTAAGGATGACTGAATGATTGAGTTGATTGAATGATTGAGTTACTAAGTGACTGATTGATTAAATAATGTACTTTGTTGAAAATTGTGTGACCACTGTGGTGAAAACTATGTGGCCATTTTCTGTGATAAGTTGTTGAGTTGTGACATGGTGAATGCTGTATTTTGATTTTCTGTGATAAGTTGTAATATTATGAATGCTGTACCTTGATTTTCTGTGCATGTTTTTGCTTTGATTTGTTATTGAATAAATAAAGTGCTCATTATACTGTGTAATCAGAACCTTGGAAAGCTGCTCATGCTTCGTTTGAGATACCTATTGGATATCCAGTCTGAGATACTCAATAGGCAGTTGGTGATTTCAGACTGGTAAGGATGGATAAACAGATCTGAGAATCATCTGCATAGAGATAAAGGAACTCATGGCAATTGATGAGATCACCAAATGAGATAGTTTCACTTAGAGACAAAAGAGCCCCAGGAGAAAGTCTTGGGAAACACTAACAGTTTGTGAATGACCTAGAAGAAGAACCAACAGGAGAAACCTAGAAGCAGTCAGATAAGAGAACCTGGTGTGAGAAATGTCATGGAAAGCTAGAAAGTATCTAGAAGAAAAGACAAAAAACCATGTCAAAGTTTGCAGAATGGTGAAGAAGTAAGAGAATTGTGAAAGGGCCAATCCATTTTATATTTAATAATTAAGAGATCTTTGGTAAGCCTAGCATGGAGTCATGATAAAACAATGAAGGGAAACTTATGCTAGTGTTTGTTCTCCCTTCCCTTCCTCCCTCTCTCTCCCCTTTTCCTTTCTCTTCTCCTGTCTCTTCCCCTCTCCCCTCTGCCCTCATAGGTTTCTCCCTCTCTCTGGAAAGCAGAGGCCCTCACAATTATATGACTTGCCTTAATAAAAACTTCATCCAGCAAAAGGTGGAAAAATGAACAAGGGAAATGTAGTCTGAACAGACTTCTTACCAACAATGAAAAACTGGTTGCTAGAGTTGAAGTGAAGGGAACCTTGAGAGAAAGTGAACATTTCAACCTTAAAATTCTAGTTAAAAGAAAGAAAAAGCAGGACATAATCTGACACACACTTTAGATTTTGGGAGAACAGATTTCAAAATGTTCAGAGAAAGGATAATTAGGATCCCATGGCCTAAATTTTTGATGATGCAAAAAGAAAGAATAATTCTAATGAGTGTAAGGAGGAACGTCCAAAGAACATGAAGTGGAAGCATAGAGGACTCATCATCAGACTGAGATTTTCAAGACATATAAATGCAGGAAGCAAGGGCTGGTGATGGTAAATGAATGTTTAGCATGGTCCAGCAAGAAGTTTTGGGAATGCTAAAACTCAGACTGAACTGAGGCTGCCAAGGGAAAATAAGGAAAATAATGATGAAAAAGAGGGTGTAAGTTTACTGATGAATAGTTTTTAATGCCAGTTATTTCCTGATCTCTTCCTTATCCTCCCATCCTGATCACCTACTGTGTCCTCTCTTATAATAAAAATAGTTATGCAAAAAAGACCTTAGACATTGCATTTGACAATGAATGTGACATGCCACACAATCATCACTTCTCTACTCAGGAGGATCTATATTTCATCAGCTATTTCCTGAAACTAAGATTGAACATTACAATTAATCAGTACTTAAATATCTTTCAGCATTGTTGTCATCTATATTATTGTAGTCATTAAGAGGTGAAAACTGTCTTAACCAGACTAACTTTTAACCAAGTGCTTGAAGTTAAAATGTAAACATCTACAAGTGTATTCAGGAACCAATGCTAGAAATTTCAACAATAAAGGGAAATAGGGGAATACACTGTACAATGACTGGCATTAAGTATACAATTTATTTCTGCTGCAGTTGAGAAACTATCACTTCTATTCCAAGTGTAGGCTAATCTTCCTCCTATTGGAGAGAAGAATGCCTCTTCACAGTCCAGGTTGCTAGGAAGAATAAAGGTCTCCTAAAGGAAGCATTCAAGGCTTCAATGGGAAAAAAAAATGTGGTGTGGTGGGGGAATCTGAGAAAGTGGAGGAGGGGAGACCTGACTATTATTAGGATGATGGAGCATAGAAGAGAATTCTATCAAGGAGAAAGGGAAATCAAAGGAAAGCTGTACAATTAAATCTCACAAACAAATTCAAAGCTCTTCCTGAATAGAAGAGAAGTAGATGTATTTGTACGTATTTCAAGAACGTATTTGCAAGGTATCTTGCAAATTTAATCAAAAGTTCTAAACTAAAAAGGATGGGGGTGGAAGGCTGCTCAAATATAATCCCATAGAGAAAGGTTATTTAACATTTTTTGTGTCATGGACCTCTTTGTTAGTCTAGTAAAATATATGGATCACTTCTTAGGATAATGTTTTTATATGCATAAAATAAAATACATAGGATTATAAAAGAAATCAGTTATGTTGAAATACAGTTATGAAAATATTTTTAAAAAGAGTTCACAGCCCCAGGTGAAGAACTCCTGACACCGAAAGTAGCCACAAAGAAGGAAAACAAATAACAGCTGAGATTGATTGGTTGGTTGTTATTTATTCTTGAAGAGGACCAAAATGACATCACTAATTTGGGGTCAGGGTACTGTGTGTCCAACTGTGGCTGATCAGACCAATATGAGCTTGGAAGGCTCTCCCACAGGTCAGAAGCACATAGTTCAGATGAACATTTGGAATGAAGATATCTCCAAATTTTTATTTTTATTTTTTATTTTTTTAAATTTTATTATAGTTTGCATCATTCATTTCCACAAGATTTTGAGTTACATATTTTCTCCCCCTCTTTCCCCCCCCACCCCAAAACAGCCATCCCAGTGTGTCCCTCCTCCCCCAATCTATTCTC